>PNEQ01090387.1:15072-99089 GCA_003012365.1 Medauroidea extradentata
GCTGCAATGCAACATCGAACGCGCGTTGCAGACAACGCGCGGAGCAACACTGTGCGCCTCGAGCACGCGCTGCGCATGAGGCGATCCATCTAAAAGTGACGAACACCACAGTTCACTGAGCGCCATGGTCTGCGCGCTACTCAGGGCGAATGCGGACTGAACACGTCCACACTGGCGCGCCAAATCGCTTTGTGTTCGTGGCGTGCTCGGCGCGTGTTCGAAGCTCCGTACACACTTGCGCGCGCCTCGCGAATACTGTTCGGCGCGTGTTGCATTGCAGCCGCGGCGCGCTCGTGTGTACGCGGCTTAAGGTTGCAAAAAATATTAGTACTGGGGGCCGAATAAATATCGCCACCTGATATTTGCACCGACTCAGCGCAACGAAAGTGCAGATCAAGTTAAACGGGTCTTCTATGGCATTACGTGAGTACATAATTCCAATGCAGTGCAACCAGACGCAACGCAGGTGCAAATTTTGCGTTGCACCCGTAAAATACGATATTTAATCGGCCCCCTGGTTGTAATGGAATGCATTTTTGCGAGGCTATAAATGTGAGTTGGTTAACTTTTCAAGGTCTAGTTAACTTTGTTTTGATTTCTGGCAGACGAGTATTTGTTCAGATGAGATTGTTGTCCTATATAATTAGGCCATTCATATTTTGTCATACTTAACTATTATTTAAATTAGTATATATATTTCGTTGTGTTCTTTTGTGTAAATACTAGTAAAAATATATATTTTTAATACGTGTGCATTTACTAAGACTTTAGCTTATCATTCCTTATTCCTTTTTTCGTATTTTGTTAAACATGTGTTTTTTATAGCTTTTAATTTTACATTTAAATATGTACTAAATGACTCATTTATATCATATTTTATTACGTGTTGGAAACGTACTGCTCGCATTTGGCGTGTGTATATACAGGCAGTTTCTTAAATAGGGGGACAAACATCACATGCGTGTTCCTCTCGAAAATGAAGACGAAAACACGCTATGCACTATCCACCTAAATGTAATATGAAGGGAGTTATGAGCCCCCAATTAAAATTTTAAAAACCGTATTTTCCCAAAATATCGGAAACTAATTGATATAACAATACAATATTTTCAGCATTGCTTAATGCTATTGGGATCTTCAAACTAGAAGCAAAGTCTGGTTGATACCTTCCTCCCTTATGAAAATAGCGGGGGTGTCAACCCTCTAATTGCGTACAACTTTGTCAACGTCAGGATATGTGAACAATTTAAGACGGTGTATTGTGTAATAAGACCCGTGTGACGATAAATGTCCTCTTGTTGCAACTGTCTAGGACCTATCGTTTTCGTGTAAAACGCACACAAAGGTTCGGTTGCTGCTACAGAGGGCCAGGAAGGAACTGTTGTAAACGGAGGTACTGTATTGTTTGAGACGTACGACATAAGAGTGTGAACATGAGTGGACATTTCTGTAACTAACAGTTGTATTATTGTTCACATATCATTTTGCAGATTATTTCCTGTAGCATTGTTATTATTCCGATAACTTGCATAAATGCCATTTACATACTGCGTCAATTTGTGATTCATCATGTTCGTATTTGTCTGAAAAATTATACACCACTTGACATAAACAATATCTTCAGCATTGCTCATGGGGTTTTCAACCCAACCGCAATAGCTGGTTGATATCTACCAGCCTTACCACAATACGTAGTAGGGGTGACTACCCTCTAATGGCATAGAACGTTGTTACCATCGGGATATTCGAACATTTGGAGATTATTTATTAAGAAATTATGCAATTCATAAGACATACTACTACCACATTATCGTACAAGACCTCGTTTATTACTTGGCCTGCCCTCAGGGGGCACCTGCTGCAAGACATAATTCAATAACATGCACCAAGCTGTTTATGAATGCAGTGTAGCAATATGGAACCACAGATGGCACCCAAGGCCCATTTAACAAGGCCTCCTGTATGCGTAATCTTCCATACACACAGACCATGGCTCACATCAGTCACATGTCCAGTGAAACACGGGACCACGCCAACTGTTGACTCATATATTGAGTCAGTGTTGTCGGTAGTACAACCGATGGTGGTTTAAGTTTTTGTGTTACCGTCGTTGAAAGAACGTTTTCTGTGGAGACTGCAACAATGCCTGTTTATCCGTATCGTGAACAAGCGGACATGATTTACATGTATGGTCGTGCCAACGGTGTTGGTAGACTAACGAAGCGGTTGTATGGCGTTAAATATCCAAACAGAGCGCAGCCAACGCATAAAAACTTTGCTTCGTTGTTTCGCCGACTTGCAGAGACAGGAACATTGAATGCGAATACAGGTGATCGCGGGCGACCCATGACACGTCGTACCCCTCTATTAGAAGAGCGCACCTCGCAAACATTGACGTCGATGCAGGTGCCAGCGTCAGGAACATCGGGGCAACATTATATGTTGGCCACACAACAGTGTGGAGGGTACTTCATCAACAGCTCCTGTACCCGTACCATGTCCAGCGCGTGTAAGGCCTTGCGCCTGTCGACTATCCAGCGCAACTGACGTTCTGCCAGGGGTTCATTCGCCAAAGTCAGATGGCAGCCTTCGTGTCATCCATTTTGTTTATAGATGAAGCTACGTTTGGGAGGGATGGAATCACTAACTTCCACAACACTCATCAGTGGGTAGCCTAAAATACACATGCGGCCACGTGTAGTCGACATCAGCAGCAATGTCGGATCAATGTGTGGGCTGGGATTGTGGCTGATTGCCTAGTGGGGCAGTATGTATTGCCACCTCGTCTAACATGTGAAGTGTACAGGGACTGCCTCATCAATGATTTGCCACCCTTAATAGAGGATGTGCCCGTGCTTGTACGCAGAAGGATGTGGTTCATGCACGACGGAACTCCAGCACATTTTAGTCGTAATGTACGCACTGTGTTAGATGCAACGTTAGATCACAGGTGGATTGGCCGATCTGGTCCCGTTGCATGGACCCCACGTTCACCGGACCTAAACCCGTTAGACAATTTATTTGTGGGGCCATGTCAAGAGTCTTGTCTATTCAGCTCCGATAGATGATGCGGAGACGTTACGTCGCCGGGTATTTGACGCATGTGAAACGGTTCGTGGCCAACCAGGCATTTTTAACCGTGTGCGCAGATCTATGATGCGACGTGTTCGTGCATGTGTAGTTGAACGGGGTGGTCATTTTGAACATTTATTGTAATGATTGTCTACATTACGTAACAGAGCTTTATGAAACCGTAATGAATATGTAAGGTGTCTGAGAATGGCCAGGACAAACATGTGCATGTTATTGATGTAATGTCTTGCAGCAGGTGCCCCCTGAGGGCTGGCCAAGTAATAAACGAAATCTTGTACGATAATGTTGTCGAACTATGTCTTATGAATTGCCTAATTTGTTAATAAATAATTTACAAATGTTCAAATATCCCGATGGTAACAACGTTCTATGTCATTAGAGGGTAGTCACCCCTACTACGTATTGTGGTAAGGCTGGCAGATATCAACCAGCTATTGCGGTAGGGTTGAAGACCCCATGAGCAATGCTGAAGATATTGTTTGTTTATGTCAAGTGGTGTATCATTTTTCTGACAAGTACGAACATAATGAATCACAAGTTGACGCAGTATGTAAATGGCATTTATGCAAGGTATCGGAATAATAACAATGTTACAGGAAATAATCTGCAAAATGATATGTGAACAATAATACAACTGTTAGTTACAGAAATGTCCACTCATGTCCACACTCTTACGTCGTACGTCTCAAACAATACGGTACCTTCGTTTCCAACATTTCCTTCCTGGCCCTCTGTAGCAGCAACCGAACCTTTGTGAGCGTTTTACACGAAAACGATAAGTCCTAGACAGTTGCAACAAGAGGACATTTTTCGTCACACGGGTCTTATTACACAATACACCGTCTTAAATTGTTCACATATCCTGACGTTGACAAAGTTGTACGCAATTAGAGGGTAGGCACCCCCGCTATTTTCATAAGGGAGGAAGGTATCAACCAGACTTTACTGCTGGTTTGATGATCCCAGTAGCATTAAGCAATGCAGAAAATATTGTATTGTAATGTCAATTAGTTTCCGATATTTTGGGAAAATACCGTTTTCAAATTTGATATTTGGGGGCTCATAACTCCCTTCATATTACATTTAGGTGGTTAGTGCATTTGATGTTTTCGTCTTCTTTTTTCGAGAGGAACACGCATATTTAAGAAACACCCTATATAGGATATTATAAAATAAAAAGTAATTCTCAAATAAATAATCCTTTTTGTGGAAATTATTCGGAATCACTATCATTAATTATATTTACTGGACTCATAATACTTGGGGAAAAAATACTCTTCATGCGAATCTCGCTTGCGTAATTATTCCGCGAACACTTTTATTTTCACATCTGTATATGTAAGCACGCCAAAAATTTTGGATTGAAGTAAAAAAATGTGAACTCTATATTTTAAATGTCAGAACAACAATCTGTTTTCGAAAACATTATTGTGTGCGCACACTTGCGCATAGAAAAAAATAACAAAATTTGAAGATGCCGGTATAGGAAAGCTACACTGTAAAAAATCATTTGTACTTTTATTACAAAGAAAATCTTTGGAAAACTGGTTGCCAAAGAAATTCCTTGAAAAACTACAATCCCTGTAATAAAGTACAAAGTATATTATTGTAAAAATACAAGGAATGGCATTGTAGTTGTACTTTCAATAAGGAAAAAAATATAAATTAAAATTTTATTGTTCTGCATAAATAACATTGAATTTATTTGTCAAATAACTTTTGAATAAAGGACGTTGACATGAAATTATTTTGAAAATAAAAAAAATTAGAGATGTTAAATTTGGAACCACTCTCCCCACACTTAGCTTCCACGCATCTTACCTCTGACCAATATGACTTCTGTAGTGCTTAAACTTTATTTATTATTTTTGCATTCAATGTACAATTCAGTAATAATTTTCATTTAAAGCACGCAAATAATATAATCAATCACTTTATTCCAGAATAATGCTTTCTTTGTATAAGTAATTTCCAGCGAATCTATGATTTTGGTAGACTTAATATATTTTCTATATAATTTTTGCAAACAAAATCCTTTTAACATTATAAAATCATACTATTACAAAGAAGATATTTGAATATTTACGAAAGTTTGTGGAACTACAAAGAAGTGGCTTTTCATATAAAAAAATTACAGTGCAGGAACTGTCGATATATAGGCACAAAGAATTCATTTGTAGTATTACAAAGTATACCTTTGTAACTTTATAAAATAATAATTTTACAAATAAATGTTTTGTACTTTTACAAGGATTTTTAAAAGTACAAAGAAAATCTTTGTAAATTTTACCATTTTTTTAGAGTGTAGAGACGTAGCCTTAGAAACATCGAGGTCATTTAGCAACATGAACGTAGTTAACCATAAGGATGCGCTCCCTGCTGGCTTTACAGCGCTTTACGTCCACTTTAACAAGACCTCCTTCCACATTCTCTACAGTTGTTTCCCTGAAGTACGGCCGGAAGTGGACCAGGAGGCTCTCGACTGCAAACTTGAATTTTACCCAAGGGAACACGAACCTGCAACATCCATGTAAGTTCGGGAACACATCGTGTTAATTAACGCCAGCCGGTGCTTTGGCATCAAGTAGTCACGACTTTCCACGCTCCAACACCTTTCATTTTTACGCTTAACGCACATGGCTTGTTGTAGCCATAACATTCGCCCGGCCTACTGCGAATTAAAGAGAAGGAATTATTAATTTAACTGTCACACTCACCTGGAATGTAAAAGTTAACAAAAAAGAAGGGTGAATTTATTAAATTAAATTTAGAAAAAATTAACAATTTTTAACAAACTTTCAGAAAAATAAAAATCTTATCAACAATTTTGTGGAAAATAATTTGTAGTTACTTCCGTATGCCAGTCATCTCAGAAGTAAATTAATTTATAATTCACTAAAATAAGACGTAATTTATTTTAGTTAGACATCGATGTAAATTAATGTTACGTAATACTGTTGTGTTCTTAGAAGAATATGTAATATACATTTCTGATGAAAATTTATTGAATTATTTCGTTCTTAAATTAAAAAAAATTGTATAATAAGTAATTCTTGGTTACATTACGCTAATAATTTATTTCATGTTAACATTTACAAGGAAGTTTATTTTTTCAAGTAAATACGAGTTAACATTACTAATAAGTAAAACATCACGCTTCAGTTACTTCATTATAAATTAAGAGGAAAACATTAATTACGTACCTATACCCTGAATTTCTTACTCATAATTTAGGTAAGGTGTTGCAATTTATTTTCATTCATTTCACAGACAGTAAAATATTTAAATTATAACAATGTTTGGCAGAATGTCACCGGTGTCGATTTTCTGCTACCTAGGAGTAAGTTAAAAACAAAACTGTGCTAGAAAATTCAAATGTATTTTTCCTATACATCCGTAGTTATTTTTTTTTCCAAAAAGTCTCTCTCCTTAAAGAATTCCAGAAAAGTAGATACAAGGATTTTGTACGGCCATTCGAATGCAATATTTCCCCGATATGTATGTCATTTTATGGCAAAAGTAGGCACGTTTGCTATTTCAGCAACATATACGTTCACTTTACCCAAACGCTAAACATATATGTATACATAAACAGGATTTATGTGTGTGTATATATACAAACATTGGATGTTGCAAAAGTCCACGTCATTATTTTGGGGAAACAATCCTCACGTGTAGAGGAACAAAAAATGTTGTGTGGACATAGGTCCGAAAACACACCGTTTATGCACTACAGTTCGCAATACATGACGCATGGTTGATTCCGTGCAGGCAGGATCATGTTGCTGTAGAGCGTCATCGCAGCTGTATACAGGCCTATACTAGACGAGTCGTACGAACCATTTCCCGCTCTATCATCGAGTTGGATCAAGTGCCGCGTGTGCATCACAGCCGGAAGAGGTTCAAAATTTATTATTCCAATGCTGAGTTAGCTCATGCTTATTTCGCGTATGTGTTGGCAAATGGTTTTGCGTTTCTATCGAGCACACTTCCTACAGCGAGGATGTCCAGATAGACGTACATTTGAAACAATTCATTGCAGCCTTAGAGAACACGGAACCTTCAAACCAGCAGTCAATTGTGACACAGGACGGCAGAGAGGGACAAGGACGCCGGCGTTGTGAGGCACTCCTGCATGAAGTGGACGAGAACCTCAATGTCAGCACATGGAGAGTAGCTACTACATTTAATGTGGACCATACGCTGGCTTGGAGAGTACTTATGAAATCTTGTTGATTCAATTTCATGAACAGCGTGTCCAAGCCCTGACACTTGTGGAATTTCCTTTTGTCTTACGTTTAGCCTTTGGTTTGGCGGACAATACTTGAACCCTGCCTGCTGTGAAATGGCCTTGTTTACTGATGATTCAACATTTAAACAGGACTAGAAAATTAATTATCATAATAAATATATCTGGGCCCAGGAAAATTCGTCTAATATGGCGTAAACACGCCACCAATATCAGTTCTGCGTCAGTTTTTGGGCGGGCATCGTGGGTGACTGATTAATAAGACCTTATTTTCTGCCACGATGACTCAATGGTGAGACCTACGAAGCATTCTTAACTAATGACATGCCTGCTTTGTTGGAAGATTTCTCATTATAAATACGACAGAACACGTACTAAATGCATGATGGAGCTCCTGCGCACTTCTCTGTCCGTGCACGACGTCGCCTAGATGCAATGTTTGGTGAGTGTTGGATAGACAGAGGTGGCCCTATTGCGTGGCCACCCAGGAGACCTGATTTGAATCCACTAGACATTTATTTGTGGAGGAATTTAAAAGCATTTGTGTATGCAATCCCTGTAGACGACGTGGAAACTCTTCGTAATCGTATTGTTGAGGGATGCGACGTAATTACCAATTCTTCAGGGATTCATCAACGTATCCAGCAGTCGATTCTACGGCGGCTGAGTCATGTGTTCATGCTGATGGAGGGCATTTTGAACATTTTTTTAAGCCGTAAGTGGCGATGATATATTTTGACAAGTACCTAACATTTGTCACAGTTGTGTCTGCTGTCTGTGTGTTAGTGGCGTAGTTTGTGGCATAGTTACATGATATGTACTGATGTAATGACGTTCCACAGCGACATGATCCTGCCTGCGCGCTATCAACCATATGTCATGTACTGCCAACTGTAGCGCAGAAACTGTGTGTTTTCGGACCTGTGTGTTCCTCAACATGTGAGGATTGTTTCCTCAGAATATTTACATGGAATTTTGCAACATCCTATATGCGTTTATATATATATATGTTATATATATATATATATATATATATATATATATATATATATATATATATATATATACACGAGGCGTGTCCGTAAAGTAGGCTATGAAACATTCAACATTTCAACAATTAAGTTGAAAGAAGTTCCTTCATCCTCCGTACAGCCCCGATATTCGGCACCTTCTGACAACCACATGTTCTTAAAACCTGAAGCGTAAAATCGGAGGAAGGCGCTTTGACAGCGATAACGACCTCAAAAACGGCATTCAGCAGTGGCTGACTGCACTGGCGGCACCTATCTTTGAAGAGTGTCATCCAAAAATTGATCCTCCGCTATGACAAATGCCTGAATAATAAAGGCAGCTATGTCGAAAAATAGGTTAAGATATGTACTTTCATGTACAACTCAATATTCTTGTGAATAAAATTATTTTATGTGCCTTTTTTTACAAACGGGTACTTACTTTCCCTACTACAGGAACATATTGCGATATTGTGACTTTTATAAAATTCAGGTATTGTTACATAAAGCAGTTTTCGCATAGCACTATTTTTAAGAGATATATTAACAATGAAGACCTGGGAGCAGTAGTGGGCTAACCAACAAAAGTGTAAATAATTAATTTAATTCAGAAATGTAGTGCTTGTGTTGCCATCTAATTTGATGCAAAGTGGGCTAAGCCTCAGTCAGCTAGTATGTGTTTACCATCAACTTGTCTATAATACACAAAGCGAAAACTGCATTATGAGTTTGGGGAATAATGGGCTAACCCACAGCACGTGTGGCTTAGCCCATTAATACCTACATTGAGAATGCCAGATGCTTGTGAATTGATATAACAGGGTATTATTTATTCCAAGCTGATATTGGATTTGCATAACGTAGTTTATTATAACTGATGTTCTATATGTTCTGACAAGTTCCATATCTCAAAGCCAGTGTGTAACAATGGGATCAATTGAATGCGAAATATAAATAAATAAAAGAACCTGTGTTAAATCAAAAATTAATCATCTTCACTATATTCCAGCTGCCGTGCAATTTCATACAGAAACGTTTTATCGATGTACACGTTTGAGTAAATAGTCGAAATAACTTCATACACACAATTTTGACAAACAAGAAGGCAGCAAAGCAGGTTAGGCAACAACTACTACACTCGCAATGGAGTATGCACAGAATGCTTGTAAATAAATTTTGTAATAAAAAAAAATTAACCAGTTCTTGAAATGTGTGTCTCAAATCTAAGTCAAGGAAATGTCACAAATAAAACTTAAATACATTACAGCACCATACACACCTATGATCAGCAACATACTCTGACATACCTCAAAATAAGTTCCATACTTTACTTAGTTTACGTAACTTGGTGCGGTTTTGTTGTCGTTCATGAGACACTTCCCATTACCAAACTGATTAGTTAAAATATTTAGTAGTGCAGCAAACTAATATAAGAAATCTTTACTGTAGTAACATTTTTGATCATGTAGATATTGCAATACAGCCTCATAAAGTTAAAATTATGTGCGAGAACTTTCACGTGCATGGTTGTATAACATCCAATACCATTTCTACACAACATGTAGCCACTAAAAGCAAACATAATACGTTACATCATGTGTCAGTTTTAGTTATTTTAATGGTAGCAAGAACCTCATAACAATTTACTAGATATCATACAAATATCGTCTACACATTTATTGACAGCTACTGTACAGTATAATTACACAAACTAACTAAAATAAACATAGTACACAGGTCAAACAAATTAATAACCCTACTGCAGACAAAGCCGCGTTATAATGTGCACTTGTAATTTGCTTACAATAAATGCTCAATATGTCAACCATTGACGTCAATGCACAGAGTACATCTACGGCGACGGAAATCTGGCCAACGAGTTCTGCTGTGCTGTTCACTGGAGTCTCATAAACAAGTGAACGCATGTAGCCCCACAAGAAGATGTCGAGCACAGAGAGATCTGGCGAACGTGGCGGCCACCTTGCTGGCCCTCCGCGTCTAATCCAATGGCCTGTAAACCTCGTGTTTAAATAATCGCGCACATACACCAAAATGTGCTGGCCTATCATCATGTTGAAACCACATAAAAGTTCTTACAGCCAGTGGAACATCCTCTTGTAGTTCTGGTAGTACTGTTACCAGGAAAATGCGGTAAACATTAGCAGTTAATCGTCCAGGCAAAATGTATGGCCCAATCAAATAGTTCTGGATGATTCCTGCCCATACGTTCACTTAAAATCGTTCCTGATGCCCACGTTGAAACGTGCCTCTAGGTTTTGTTGCATCCCACAAATGTATAATACGCGAGTTAAACACACCATTTCGCGTGAAGCACATCTCGTCGGTGAAAAGAATGTTTTCCGCGAACTGCAGCTCTGCTTGACATTGTTGTAGATACCACGTGACGAACTGCAAGCGTCGTGGGTAGTCACGAGGTTCCATTACCTGCGCCTTTTGACGATGTTAGGGGCGTAGTGAATCATTGTGAAGCACACGCCACACAGTTGCTTAACTCATTCGTAATCTGCGCGCAATGGCACGTGTGCTGGTATCTGGATTCTGCTCCGCTTGATGTACAATCCTTCCCTCCAAGACAGGCGTCCTTACAGCACGACCACGACCCTGCCCCGTCAGTCCTAGTAAAAGATCCACTCTCCCGCAGCCGCCGATCAATTGACAAAAACGTGATATGAAGTGGAACTCGTCGGTTTGGGTGCCGCTCTTGATAAATACGACGTGCGGCACGGCAGTTTCTACGAGCTGTTCCATACGCCAGCCTAATATCGGTGCGTTCTGCCTAAGTGAACCGCTCCATTATAAACGATGTTGTACCACCTTCTCTGTACAAGACACCTCTCCAACTGTGCAAACATGCATCGTTATTACTTCTCTTGCGTCGGCGCTAAATGTGCAACCCACTTACACTTGTTTAATGATATTACAGAAACACGGCATGGGTAACATTGTTATTACAAATAAACAGTTTGCATAGGTACCGTTGAAATATTTCTTTCTTTCATGATTGCTCATATTTGGTAGAGCCAATAATATTTTCTCGTAAACGGAATCATTGAGGAGTAATTGAAAGAATGTTTAGCACACAATATGGATACTTCCAACTTGTTTCTGGGGTTCTTGGTGTCGATTGTTGTGCCATCTAGCCCACGTGGCGAAACGAGAGTCGGTGGTTTACTCACAACGTAGTACGACGCTGAAAAGCACCGAATAAGGTAAACGAATGGTTTTGAGTTTCCATTTAGGTCAGTAAATGCTGTTACCTGGCGACTTAATGTGCACAGTTGTGCTACACAGAACATTGAATAAATAAACGCCACTCGAGAAACGCAGACAAGTCAGTTAGAACGTAGCAGTCCTTTCTACAGTATTACCAGTAATGTGCCGAAATGCGAGAACTTCTCTTTATCTTATTCTGTGAACAGAAACACAGCACAAACGGCGGTTTAAAGAGCATTGCAGGCAACAAATATCGGTCATTTATACGTATGACTGTTGTACAATTATTAATAACCACTTCAATTTTTATTATTATTCAGTTGTTAATAGGTGAATCTACGACACTTTACATGATACACATTGCCTTAATTCCCGTAAATCACAGTTGTAAAGCACAGAAACCTCGTCGTAGTCAACCCGCATTGCTTACGTTACATACGTTGCATAGCACCAGGTTTTTAAACGTAACTTACTGAAATACTTCACAACTAATTTGACCGAGAACGAGAGCCCTGACACTATCACACCAAGGAAACCATTTTCGTTCCTTGGGTGGTTTTCGTTATAAATCGCTCAAAATAATTGGATTTAAAACATTGCTACCACTTTTTGCACAAATGCATGGATTGTTATTTTATTCCGCTAGTGATTTAATACTGTCAGGTGCATGATTTTACAAACTGTGCACGGGCCCTTTTAACAACTTCGTTCATGTGAACTTTACACGAAATAATTGTTCGTTAATGTTGCACTGATTTTTATTTACATTTACGAAAACATTTTCAAACTTCATACTTTAAGCGTACATAGCGCCCTAAATATCATCTTTAGACTATAATATGTTTTCGGCATATTTATTCCTCAGGAATCACCACCATGATGTGTCGGTTTTAATTAAGAATCATCCTATGCATATAATATATATATATATATATATATATATATATATATATGTGTGTGTGTGTGTGTGTGTGTGTGTGACACGTCTGCAATTGTTAAACTTACTATCCAAACGATTTAGGGCAGTTATAAAGTAATCTTTGTTTATTTCATAGTCCTCTTATCTCTTCCCCTATTCAAATCTATTTGACAATTATGTCCACCACAGTCTCCAATGCGTCCATTAATTATGTTTATGCCGCTAGAAAACGAAAACGTTTAAATATTACATTATCGTTTATCTAACCCGACTCTATGAGTACAGTGGAAGACAAAAATGTGATAGTAAGCAATAAGTTTACACCATAATTATGAAGCCTTATCTTCTCAAGGGAAGTGAAAATCAACATGAGATATTAGAAGTATATTGTAAAAAAGTAAATGTGTTCTCAAATTATATTCTTCGTTGACTTTAAAACGTAATACATGAAATATCGTAACAACAGCCTTATTCTGGCTCACATGCACCATTTAACCATTGAACTGACCGAAAAAGTAAGATGGATTATTTAAAGTAACTATACAGGTCGCGGCAGAAGTTCACTCGTAAATGAAAAAATTTTGCTGGGTGGTAGCAACCAATAACCCTGATATTTTGCCCCATAATATCATGCTGTGTTTGAAGTCGAGGTAAACAAGGTTGTTGAAACCAACTGGAAGTATGCATAGCCTTATCGAATTGCAAGTTTACTTATACTATTGCATGTATGTAAACACATTTCGCAAGGAAATACTTCTGTATAATAGTAGGCCTTTTTACCGTATTAGACAAATCAGCGTCATTGAAATAAACAAACGAAGGCATACTGTCATGTTTATTGGTGAACAGTTGGGTAAACCACTCTGTTAGCTATACGCTAATGGCAACATTTGATATGAGAGGCAATGGTAGCCATGCCCAAGGTGGTATATATTACAGGACTCTGTAAGTCTCTGCCGTTATCGTACGGTACAATCGCATATACGGTTGTTGTCCAATTCTCCGCAGTTTATTTCGGTACAGCCACTTAGAATACAGAGTCGGTACACGACATCTATGGATGTTCTGGCGAAGTTAAAATGGCCATTTCTCTCGCAGTCGTTTATGCAGTGACAAGAAAACTTATCTAAGAAGTTGCCTTTTAATTGGACAACATTTTCATGTTACTATAATCAAATTCAAATAATAGTGCTACGCTTTCATTCTCATCCAAGCAGAGATTTACCAGTGCAAGTATCAGTATCTACACAAACGTCTTCCACCATTTCCTTATGGATATTTGGGAAACTTCGTACTTAAAAATTGAGACATTTTATAATGCTCCAGTTTACCACGCTTACTTCGTCGATGTTAAACATAACTTTAAAACTGAAAAAGACATTTCAAACGAAGGAGTGATCAAGACAATTATTCTAAAAGAGTGTAAGTTTTATCTACTTTGTTGTTGTCCTATTCACAGATATTGAATCAATCATATAATGATTTGAAGTGATAGAAAGAATTACTAAAACATGCATTATATCATAAATGCGCAGTTGATTATTTAATGTATTATTTCATAATATGTGATGTGAAGCTAATTATTTATCAACTGACGTAACATTTCAATTACAGTTTTGCTTCAATCAGAAAACGTTTAACATTAGTCGTAAAGTATTTTCAGCATAGTACACGTTCACGATTTTTTTTTAAATTAGAGATAATCTGACTTGATAAAGATTAAAATAAATAGCTTCATGTTCAATTCGTGGTGTTAGACGATGACGTACACAAAGGGTACTTTGTGTCCTTTATATTATTATGTTTTTGACCTTTACTGCCGTATGGCAGTACAATATGCAAATTAATTTGTACTAATTTATGCTGATATTGCCCCAACGATAGAACAAAGTACAAATGTGAAGCTATCAAAATCAAATAGCCAACTGTAAATTATCATCAAAGCGAATGGCAGAGATATTGATAAAGTTTAAGATGTTTGCTCTAGTTAAGCTACAGTTTTATATACGTGGTTCCTGAGACGCGTAGACGTGGAAGAATTGACATCGCTCGTTTGTGGATCAACAGTCGAACATGTGCACGCCGTGCATGTTACATGATGGTGCTAAAGTTACAAAGGAATTTGAAAACAGTATCTTTAAAAAATATAATAAAGTAGGCTATACGCACGCCATTCCAGTGAAGCCAAGACGTACGAATTTGTTGTCTACTATACGTGACAATAACATATATATAAGGTAAGGAGGAAGCTTAGTGAAAGTACAGTGTCGCAAAGGCAGAGTGCGGGAAGATGGTTTTCTGTTAATACGGTTCCGAAAGCCGTGACATTCCACTAAGCATGTGATGAAGATAATTTCAAGGTGATAGATATTTTCATTTCTCAGTAATTTTTTCACGAGACTCAATCTTGAAGAGCGTCTGTTTCTAATAACAGATGAACGAAGACCACACGGGACTAACTAATGAAAAAAAAATTGTTACAGAATACGTTTGATCCTGTATAATAAATATTGAGGATATTTTTGTGTTGCCAGATTATTTAAACGAGATCTGCGTAAAATGTGGAACATCCGCTATTCGCACTATCGACAACAAAAATTCCACAACCCGGCCTTATTACTTACAAAATCTCCCAAAAAAACCACTAAACCATACAATAATATCTCAGTAACCTAAATAATAAATATTGGAAAATCTCGCGAATTGGTTTCAACAAAATCTCAAATTCGAACATACATGAATATATGTATGTTTTTAAAGATTGGTTCTTAGGTTCCTTGATACACCTATGTCAATATTAATCGTTTAATATACCTTCAAGGAAACTATTCCAGTTACATGGTCTCATGTACGACTGAGTGTTTACTACAATAGTAGCTAACGAACAAATACCTGAGTCTGGTGTGTGCGGAATATTGTGTTTAGCTTATAGGTCTTAAAACCTTCACAATATCACAATACCTACCTCAAATGAACAGCAATACCTACTGATTAATTACATATGAGGTTGGTTATTTAGAAACAAATACCATTTCACATAATTATCGCCTATCACGGTGGCAAACGGATGGTTTCGTGCGTAAGATTATTAATTTCAGGAATATCTGGGTGATGAAGAGATGACCAAACACTTACGTTTAGCAAAATCATTCACCGATGTACAGATAGGTGTATCTAATGTACATCAAAGTTAGTGCGTGTTAAAAGTCTAGTTTGGACTAGAATGTTTAAGGTATTAAAACGAGTAAGTTGTGTAAATTAGCAAAGATGATTACATTTAACACATTAGTAAGAAGGTCTACATCCTGTCAAAATCAACGAAAGAAATTTTTATTTGGGAAAAGGTGGGTGGGGGTGAAGCTCAGTCTCCACTTGTAGCAAAATTCGACCATGACCCTTTAAATATTCCCGTGAATGACTAAAATGTGGATTTGATGGTGGTTGTCTGCCTGAACTGCGGCAACACGTAAACATATTCAGCATAAACGATTAATCAGAATTTGTCTCGCGTGTCTTAGTGAGTCACAAATT
The DNA here is from genome assembly GCA_003012365.1 of Medauroidea extradentata. Classification (NCBI taxonomy): domain Eukaryota; kingdom Metazoa; phylum Arthropoda; class Insecta; order Phasmatodea; family Phasmatidae; genus Medauroidea; species Medauroidea extradentata. Next base: position 31,109 of record PNEQ01090387.1, read on the forward strand.
GCACTTTGTAAAAGACAAACGTGTGTACAAAATGTTTAGATAACCATGTAGTCTGTAAAGTGTGACATTGTCTAACATATAATACGTAAAAAAGTTAATAATATTATAATGCACACACAATAAGATATTTCACTTTATTCTCTAAAATGATTGTGCAATTTATGCTTACCAATGTTTCGCCACAAAAGCACACGTTCAAAGCCAAATGACACAATGAGGTTCACTTACGTAGGAAATACTCCATGTCAGTTGTGTTAATTTCAACTGACTGTGAAGCAAAATCGAGCAATTGTTTTGCCTTAGTCTGTTTAGTGCTGCTGCAGTTTTAAGCCTCTGAGTCTAGTCCTCTGACACGCAAGCCAGAGAAACACATCTAAAATCCCTTCAAACACGTTATTAATTTCCCCTGGGCGTTAGGCATCAACCTTCCTTTACCAGCTTCGCAGACAACCTGCTCGCCAAGGCGTATCTGACTGTTGCAAGACTCCTACCCTTTCAAAGAGGCTTTCACGAAAATCAGTTTACTGATTTTAACATCCTTTTTCGCTGCCTTTGTGCAATAGACTTGAGTTATTGTGTTAATATATTTTCTTAATTAACAAATATTTTCTTACGAGAGTGTACTGATTCTAGTCGCAGAATCCTCTGTAGAAGCATAATGAAACATGATATCTCTGAATGTTTGTAGCAGTACAACATAATAATAAGAGGGTTTATGGCCACTGCAAATGATTTGTGGATACATCCTTTATAACGACGATTATACAAGTCACAGAGACAGTCGAACTTATATAACGTTCTGATGAACGTAATGTAGTGTAATAACTACCATGGGAAGATTTTGTCATTATAAATAACATATCATTAAATGTTTGTTTATATTTGTGTCGGTCTGTTTCGTTGCAGTAAGGCTGAATTTCTAATTTACAGTATCTTGATTAATAATGAAATATAACTCTCGTGTTAAATATGGTTTTATGTAACGTACATCAGTATTTCTTAAACGTGCAACTGCTCTGTTGTTTTTGCGAATTGCATGATCATTGTTACACAGGTTTATTCGTCGAATCATAAGCAATGGTGTATGTCCATAATTCCATAATGCTCTTTTATGAAACATTCTTCCACGACCAACCACTCTTGTACTGTGCAGCATCGGTTCGGTTCAAGTCATAGAAGTCAGTTACGTAGAGACGTGTATTCCATATCTTAATTAATTAATATTTAGTAATTTCCCAGCGGTTTTCATACATACCGATTGTTGCAGTTCGATCTGGTTGAATCTGTGAAATGTCACTGTCAAATCACGATTGGTAGTGCCAAATTATGAAGTTGAATCAGTAAATAGGCTATTCACTGTTGTTCCATTAGCTTCCCACCGAGTCAAATGTTGAATAGGCTACATCAGCTGAGAGAGTATTCAGTAATTGCGACGTAGAGCATATTTTCCCTAGCAGTGTCGCGAGAGACAGAGAGGCGAGGGACGGCAGGACTGGCATGCAGCATCCACACAGAGGTATTATTTCAGCAGCAGCGAGGTAATCTCAGCGGCGTGAAGCAGTAATTCACCAGCGACACCTAGCCAGGCTGGCGGTGTTAGCAGGTAGGGGACAGTGCGCGTCTGTGGCGGGCCTGGTTAATGAGCGCGAAGAGTTATCAAGATTAATGCGCCAGCCAGGCTGGGAGATAAGAGGCGGTGAAAATACGTGGCGGCCCGCGAGCCAATTGTTTCAGTGCAGGTGATGGATAGCTGGCGGCACTCACTTGCCGGCCAAGTATAGTAATGCGCTTAGCACCATCCACCTGCCCCCGATCTTCGCCGAAATTCCCTCCCGCCGAGCGATCGCAGATTAACCGGGTTAAGCTACTTAATGCTGCAAACCTACTCTGACTATCACACTCTGCAACAAAAAGTATCCTGGACTTCGCTCTCATCAGTCAGCATCATCTGAGTTTCAGACTCGTTTCAAATAAAAGAAGAACGAAAAAATCCCATCCAGTTACAAAAGTTCCTTTTTTTAATAAATTGTTTGTTCGCTCTTAGAAATCGATATGCACTCTGTAACTCTACGTTTAAATGCCGTGACGAAATCGGTTTGTTACTTATTCACGATTTATTCTGCAGTGAATAATATGGAAAAACGTAAAGTTCCTCATAACGTTATTATTTTAACAATTTTCGAAGTAACCACATGCGTATTCAAGCAGCTGATGAATTTAGTATGCAATGTTTGTAGAATATTACACGCATACATTTCTAGCTGCTATCAGCTAGAAAGTTATATGATTACATTTTTCAAATAATTTCATATTTTTAGTTTTTATCTAATTCTCTATCAATTATGTTATGTTACAAAAAACACGTTCATAGCTACTAATTTCTGGAAGTGATCTAAAATATATCGCAGATCACATTGATTGCAGCACACTATGCGATAGGTGCTGTTAATCATTTCAAAGTAAATTAAGTGTTTTATTTCTTGAGATAAGTTCATAAACAGCCTAAATTATATACAACGTCAATAAATGAACCAGAAAACAGCTCATTTCTAAATAATACACTAATATTTTATTGAACATTATTCTTACTCTACAACTGTTAACATCTCTACAGTTACGTGAATAATTACCACTTTACATGGAAATGCGAATCATTGTGAATGCGTGGTACACAAGTCAATACTAATGCATTAGTTAAAACATTGCAAGTCTCGCAAAGCAAATAAAAAAATTAAAGTAACGACCCAAATCAGTATTTTTGCTAACTTTTAAAAATTTCCCGCGTGAAAGTTTTCTAGGGCGCATTCCTTGGCCCTGAATTTTTGTGGAAATAAACGCTAAACAATAATTTTATCCAATAAAATGCGTTACCCTCGCAAAATTTTTAAATCTTTATTTTATATTTGAATACATTTTTTCTGTAGTTAGTTGTATATTGTTCTGTAGAGGTCATTTATGAACCACGTACTCCAAAATGAAAATGTAATTAATAGTCTTGATGAGACTGAAACGTGAAAATATCACGTTGCACATAAAACTGTTAATAACATAGTTAACGTATTTTATCTTTTCTGAAAGAAATTGGGAATCATTACTTAGGGGTAGTTAAATGTCACTAAACGATGACTGTTTCCATAATACATCGCCCTTAAAGTAGGCCTATAAATTTACAGAAAATATGACAGCAAATAAGTTCTATTCTGTGCAAATAAATAATCCAAATAAATCCTACTTCACTGCAGTTGTATGCACTCAGTGTTTTGAGTTGGTAACATAAATATCTAACCACATATGAATGACTGCTGCCAATTTAATATATTCAAATAACAAAAACTAAATTTTACTCAACTGCAACAACTACTGGCTGATTTTTTTAAATATAGATTTTTAGACGTATTACAATATTATCAGAGGCGTAAGACTGGCGACAAACACAATCCTGGACATCACATACAAGTTGTTAAATGTATCTTGATAATGAGTTAATGTATTTTTATAACATACAGCGTGAAGTAATATTTACTTATATAAGCTAAATCATAATCTGTAACGAATAGGTGCTCTCATTTTCTCAGGTAAATTTCGACATTAAGACGTGATGTCATGTAAAGTGTAATCGTTTAGTTAAACTTAACTACCGTGGGACGTTGGATTTTAGAATCCGGTTTCTTAACTTCTTGTTTCATTCTGATTAAGTTCGGATTATATTATTATAAGTGCTGGCTGCAAACATTCTCTGTTACTCAATGTATGGTAGGAAGTAACCAATGGTTAATTCGACTGTACCCGATAGTTATTTCAATGACAAAATATGTCCCAATTTGTAGAATAAATGAAACCGGACATCGAAGTCAATGTGATAAGAACGAAACAGGTTCGCATGTTACTGTATATCGTCGCCTATGTTAAATCTATGGATTCTAGAGTAAGCATTGTGTTAAAATGTAGTCTAATTTAGAAAAAAAATTTATATAAATACTCTGAACCAGACATAATAACCACAAGTTTAATAACTACGAGACGGAATTAACTTAAAAATATATAGGAGTGACTGATTAACTATAACTTTTATTGTTTGTATCGCTGGCTAGAGTGGCTGAGTGGCATTTCACACAGTTTGTTTCGGGTGCTTTGTTATATTTTCGTTCGAATCACAGTTGATGCTTAAATTAATTTTATATTTGTACTATATTGCGTGTTATTATATCGTGTCGCACAATGTCGTTCTAAAAGTCGTTTACTTGACACATTCCAGAAAAAATATATTTCTGACATAAATGTAAAATAAATTGTTACAGCAGCGCTATTTGCCATCACATAGAAATGTGGTTGCCTTGCACATGAAATGTGATACTACGTGCCACAAATGTTTTGTTTTGCGGCGAACTGATAGTCTCATTTTATCTATTTAAATAAAACTATGCTTTTAAAAACATGAAAACACGAAAACTGTTAAAAATTATGTAGCCTCTCTATAATCGACTACAACTTTATTTCCAGATATTTACACACACAAAAATAACAACCTAAACGGCATAACATAAACACAAATTCATTAGCTCGACATAAGGCATAAAGGCGATATTAATCATGACGCATGCACCAGTCTGCCCTTATAGCATACCTTTTAAATTTCCTTCAGCGGATAAAAATCGCATCTCGAGGACGTCTCTCAAATAGCACATAATTTTATTAAATGAGCATATAAAATCGTGGCTCTATTTTGCTAACGACTTTAAGTTTCCCGCATAAACAGACAGATACGTAAATAGACGTACCATTATTAGAGTTGAAGGTTACTATTGATTCGTCCACATTGTAATGTATGACCGAAAATAATTTACTTGTGTGTATTATACTTATGCATTACATGTGTCATTACGGCTTTCTTTGGTTCTAATTTTGTTCTATTTCCGCCTGTTTATTACTTTCTGAGCACAGCATAGCATAGTTATATATTAATTTTTAGTAGTCTATTTAAGATATTTAAAAATAAATATTACATCAATTTTCTTTGCGCAATATTACGGAATTTTTTTTTTGTAGATATTTTTCATTTTATACATCTTCCAATTACACATATTTTACGACGTCATGGTTGAAGCGTTTTTTATATTTTTTTTTTCGCAAGCCCGACGTGGATAGAAGCCTACTGCCACCTTCTCTTATGCGTCATTTTCTCCCTTCTTGCATTTGCGATAGTATTTTTGCTCCTTCTTACTTACAAATCTTTTTTCTTTGTAAGTCTTTATGTATCAGTTTTTAAGAAACAAGACTCAGTGTCAAATATTCGTATGTGAATACATGCAGCATTTACTTCTAGCGTTTTAAATTTGTAATCGAAAATCTCATTACAAAAAGTTAGAACTATTGAATAATTACACTATATTAAACTTTCCAAAATATATACAAAAAGCACGAAAGGGAAGAGAATAAAATAGGCTCTATGATTATTTTAATAGTTATACACGAGTATAAATGCAAATATATAAAATAATCCATTCGAAATTAAAGAAAACCAATGTTCCATTTGTTAATTTTCGTTCATTTTTACTTTACCTCCTTAACCAGAGCATGAAAATAAAACAAACGAAACACTCACCACAGCTTATTGAAACTCGTTACGGCATTACATTTACCTTTACCAAACATAGGATAGAAATACGTTGAGAAACAGTTAACATGTAAACACAACAAATTGGCTTCGTTTAAACTAATAATGTAATTAAATAACCAAGACGTCAAAAAGACACAATGAAAACAGCCCTGCATGTGTTTCACACATTTAATTTAGAATGGTGAAATCCTCCTGATATGGTTTTAGTATTCTGTTATTAATTTTAATGTGAAACATTTGTGTCCAGGTTATTCTTTAATTATGAAAATATTAAAGTGTTTCCAAATTCCTGGCTTAGATAATTTATTTAAAATATATGTTTAACTTACTCATTATTTAACTCTGTTAAAAGTAGAAAACCAGTGGACTGATTGTGCATCAAGAACTAGTTAACTCGCTAACATTAACTAAATCAATTAAAAGGCACTAAATCTCTGCAATTTCCATCATTTTGTTAGTACTTCCCCACCAGCCATACAAAAAATTTAACAATAATTCAAATATTTACGATATGCGGGTTTTTATAACCGTAATTAAATACAATGTGGGCAACAGATGAAAAAAGCTTACATTATAAAATTCTGTAACGTTTAATATTTTATTAAACAGACCGGAAAGAAGAAATATGTTCTGCGCTTAGCATCACGGTCTTAATCACTGGTGACGTTGAGTTGAAGTGAGAATGGAGTAACACAGGAATGGAAGAGAGGTACATGGTGTAACCCCGAGGAACGGCAACGCCCAACCAAAGTTTCTCGCGTGTACAAATCAGAAACGATCCCGCTGGGAATGAGGGGTCGTGATGTCTGAGTGGTTAGACCATTCGCCTCCCACCATGGGGACCCGGGTTAGATTTCCTGGAGGGCTCGGTCCCCGAATTTTCGCATGCGGGAATCGATCTGGACGATGCCACTGGTCGGCGAGTTTTCTCTGGGACCTCCCGTTTCCCCCGCCCTCAAAATTCCGGTGTCGCTCCATGCTCTCCGCTTGTCAACCCTCTCCAGCACTAAAGACCTCGGTATTAAGCACTGACCAAAATCTCTCACTCACTCACTGACCCGCCAGGAAAGGAACACGCGCCGCCATTACAGGAGGTGAGTAAGATACAACTACACAAATACTGTTTAACATTTTTTTTATATAAATAAATATACCTATATAATCTATGATAGTATTTAGTTTCTTTTGAAATTGTTGTCATAAAAGAAACGAAAAAATTTCACTTTTTTCCAACTCAAAAGATTCAATTTCAAATGCATGATTACTACGCATTAAACAAAAATCAAAACATCAATACCATGCTGCTTAGTAATAAAAATAATCCGTATTTTCATCACTGAATGTCCTAATCCCTTCCTTACGTCCGTTGTATGATTATTTCAGGAATTATAAATATGTTTTGAATATAGTAAATGTACGTAAAAATTGCAATGTTAATCCATAAAACACTGAACCTTTTTAAACTTCAATCGCCTGATTTTACAACGGCAAAATATTTAAATTGGAAAATTATGTTATTCCGTTTCAGATGTTCAAAAAAAGTTTTTTTGTCTGTATTGATACAACAATATATAATAAAGTAATTTCATATTAGATGAAAATTTTAAATATTTGTTTACCTATTTGTTATCAATTCTTGGCAAAGCAATTAGTTGTAATATTCTGTTGGGATTTTTATGTGGTTACGTTCCGGAGTCTTTGACTTATACTTCGTAAGATATTATGGACGGCGTTATGAATCAACTAGCTAAGCGACAATCGACAGTTTTGAAGAAAATTAGTTTAAAGGTTTTAAGCTTAGAAACACGCCAACATGAAACATTTTAGTCCTATCAAGTCGATACTTGGTACAGTACTGTATATCTGCACCCATATGTAAATTATTCACAATAAAATCTATAAATGTCAATAGTTTCGTTGATTTTCTTTAATGTCACTTAACCAAATCCCGATTATGGTAGTTAAAGATATGCATCAAGCAGAAAAGCACCAGTATTTGGTAGTTAGCTTGTTGATGCAAATTTATATAGATTATTGTCTTATGGAACAACAAGTTATGTACATTTACCACGAAATGATTCCGTAACAGTATTGTAGTTTGCAAACAACAGTATAAGAGACATTATTAATACTATAATGGAGGCCATTAATAGTGTTGAAAAATTATTTATTTACAGGTTCACCAATTTATATCTACTAAGATATCCTCAATGACATCAAAATAAAATTATGTATTAAAATTGAGTAACTACTGAAAGTTCAGTGTTCTTTATACACTCTCATTTTGTAATGTGAAATCCAGGCTTTCACCAAAACCATCAATATCGTCATAAGTTTCACCGCTAGTGTAAAGTTTTTCATAGAAATTTCTGCAGTCACCTGGGATGAGATGCGTCATACTTTTGAGATCACTTAAATTTGGTGCAGATATTGCCTTGCCATTAGGCCACAATGGTACTAGATGATCACCACTCACAACATCTCGAGCACCAAGGCGTGTAGAAATTTATTTTTTTCAAGCATACTTCTTGACCTACGCTATTGAAGGACGTTTTCAAAACAAGATAATATGGTTTACTCTTCTCAATTTCAATATGTCTTGTTTTCAGCCAACTTACACCTTTACCTTCAATGCCCTTCTTTCTGTTCCTGATTTTCTTTTCCAAACAAGCAGATCCCACAAAATCATCATTCCTCATCTCGATTATGGTCAGTTTGATTTTGCTACGACAGTTTCTCACTACTTGTATGTAATCACCAGGGGTGTACAATCGTTGCTGCAGCTTCAAAGCACACTCGATGTCTCCAAATTCGTCATCATTGGGCAAAAAACTGTGCCCAGGTATTAGAAATTTCATTTCCACTGTTTCTAATGTTGGGTGTGATGCTAAGACCGCTGTCATCATGAGAACTAGCTTTATGTTCCTATTTTGTCCTCCGCAGGAATCTGACCAAAGCATTAAATGTTTCTTTCCTTCGGGCAGTTCCATCACATGTTTTCGAAGACACGAGCCTACTTCTTGTGCTTCACGAGCAGCCTGCCCTTCCACCCAGACAATAGCAGTTGTCTTTCATTGAACTCCCATCATGAATCCCACAGTTGTAGAGCCACAATAACCGTTTGTAAAAAAAAAAAAAAAAAAAACAATGTTGGTGGAGATTCGTGATGAAGGTAGAGACCAAGGCATTATTTTACTTTATGCATGTAATGAGTAAATTAAATAATGTAACAGGAACTTACCCTTGATGTACAAGCCATTTCATTTTCTGTCCTTTTCTCAATCTCTGCCAGATATTGTTCTTCACTTAATAACGCAAGTATTCGTTGAATTCTTGTTGCCATTATTAGGAATAAGTCTCGTGACGTCACCATACAGCATCAACACCTAATCACGGCTGACGCAGCCTAAAACTTTACTTCTTTTAATAAACCAACAATGCATTGAACACTGGCAACTTAATACGAACTGTCGCTTAGATGGATGATGCGAAACTCGATACACCACTTGCCGAGAAACCGAAACCGACAAGGCGGATAGCCGAGTTATGCAAAACATCTTAACCCACATTTGAGGAATGGCGCTAAGATTTTTTCCCGTAGTTTTTTTTTTATATTGCGAGCACAGATTTGACAACTCTTTTACATGTAGTTTGACCACTCGGCCAACAGATGGTGTGCTCAGCTCAATTTTTGAAAAATGTCACTTAGCTGGTTGATGCATAACGCCGTCCTTATTTAGTACATTAAACTGCAAATTTTGGAAGACGAGGATTTAATTCAGATGTTCTCGTGTTATGTTATTTTCATTGTATCGAGATCAATAGTTACAGATGAATGCCTGTTTCTGTAAAAATTTTAACATTTGTGTTACATGGAACGCTACCGCTAAAATATGAGTTGAGAATTAGTAACTCTCTATATCTTCATTGGTTGGTCGAAGTTTTTACGACAATCACTAGAATAATGCTGTTTTGTAGATAGGGTATGTAATAATTTATTTTAACCTAGTGATAGGACAGAGGTACTGACACATTGTTTTATTAAAGTATATTTGGAAGTTTGAGATGTGAAATGGATTGACATCAGTCTACATTTCTTTTCGAGTTTATTTTTAAAAGTATAAAAAAAGTATCTCTACTACGCTGTGGTGATCCAGAACTTTGGTATTTAGAAGTGTATCGCTGAGGTAAAGTCCAAAGTCGGTAATTGATTTGCGAATTATATTTTCCCCTTGAATGAAGTATAAGGCCATTGAGTTGATGTTTGGGGTACCAGGCTGGGTAGATATAATGGATAGCACGGTATGTGACTACACATTGATGATCGATGTATAAGTTGGGTGACGAGGCCAAAATGCCTTGTAAGTGACTAGGTTATAACATGATAATTTTGCATAGAAGATTTACAGTATACGCTGGTAATGGAGAGAATGGTTGGGTGGAGCAAGAGCATAATATCAGATTTTGTTACAGTGGTTGAGTAGAGACACAGTTTATAATGTGCTAGGTGTACATGCTAACTGGAGGTTAAAATAATTTGCTACTGGGTGACTGTCTCATAAATCCGTCCATGCAATTGTCTTTAAAATATCGGCAAAGAGAAATAGTCGACTTTATTGTTATTTCTCTATATTTTTTAGCTAGTGATTTTATGGCTGATTTGGATGGACTACTGAAATATTTTATTTTGTATGTAGACGACACAGCTTTTGAGGTAAGCAAAGTATGATTTTTTTAGCTCCCAAGTAGGCCTATATATATATATATATATATATATATATATATATATATATATATATATATTGTCAGTTTTAAATTGTAAGTTGACTTTTTCTCATTGAACACAGGGTTGCTCACATATAATTTGAAATTTCTGTTACTAAGAAACTTTTGCGAGCGCACTGTAAAGTTAACTTACATCAAAGAATTAGTCACACTACTACTACATCTTAATACTTTTTTACCTTTCTAGTTCATGGTCAACTTAGTAAGCTTCTACTTGGTGGTGCTTAGGTAATACAATATATAAACTTTATCATTGTAAAATATAAACGCGCTAGTAAATGGGCAAATAAAAGTACAAACATTTTATTAATGATATCTCCACTGTTCAGAAATGAAGGAAAGTAGTGAGAACTTTATGTATCGTCGAAAGCGAAATGATTCCGGATATAATGAGCAAATCTGTAAATAACGAACAGGAAGAGAGACAGCCGTAAAATATTGCAAATGTCACCCCACCCCTCAGAATTTGCCTTGAATAGTTTAATAAAATCATAAAAAATTTAATCTCAATGGTTGGGACAGGAACTAAACCATAGGCCCGGTGTCTACAAGTGGTGTTCGTTGTACAAGTTGCGCATTTAGAATTTTTTAGGGGATTCTTTTTGCAAAGAATAAAATGTTTAATCATACACGAAAAATATTTTCATGATTGTGCAAATGCTATCTTCGTATTACCTACAATGTAGGTTAGTGAAAACCAGAGCAGTTGTATTTGTTTACGATGATTTCTACGAAATTGTAGCCTAAATACCTCTCCAGTACTTAAGTGTAACTCGTAATAAATTTGTTTTTGACGTTTTTTTTTGGGGGGGAGGAGATTTTTTTTAAGGGGTGGGGCTTTGCGCATTTGGTCTTGGGGGATGGGTACCCCTGATTGTCCATTGTTTTATCATTAAGCCATCTTACTAGGTCTCTGGTCTGAGAAGATTTAGTTAATTACGTTGGAATTATAAAAAATGTTTCATAATAAAATAGGTATGAAATTTACCGATAAGTGCCGAGTCATTGCTTTGAAAATAATTTAGAAAACTTCAACAACACAACTCTTTGAATTATGTTGTTCTAGTTCAGATAACGAAGGTTACTACTAACGTTTCTTGCAGCAAATGAATTTTAACTGGCAACATTATTATGTTCAGAAATTGTATAAAAGTTTTGACGCTGCTCTATTGTAGTACTAGCTAGCCAGGCGGGACTTGCAGGCATGAGGCAAGGTTACGCACATGTTGGTGTAGGGTTTATTAGCTTCTAGTTCGGTGCACTTCGGGACCCACCGTGCAGGGAAGCAGGCCGACGGAAAAGTTTTGGCAGCAAGGGATGAAAGCAGGCTAGTGTGTGGGGATGGGGAGGTTGCAGTGGGTCAATTGGCCTCGTGGTCCCACAGCAATCTCGCGCATTTCACCCTCTTTCCTTCCCCTCACTACTTCCCCTCGTGTTGACGGCGGCCCTCAAGGCCCGTCAAATAACGCGTCGCAATTATATAATAAACAAAAACAACGCAAGCCTGCTCCAGCAAACCTCCTTCACCCAGTGTCTGTGTTCAACTTGCTACTCACTCTGTCTCTGCTGCCTCAACAAATCTCAACTTTAACGTATGCCAGCGGCTCCTACAAAGAGTATGTGTATGAAACACTCGTTATGAAAACATGGGCGTGATGCTAGGTCGCAAGGTGCAGCGTCAGACATTCTACGCACATTTGTTTGGTTCATGCCTTAAAATTAGTATGTTTCGTTCAGCTATACAAAACATTGTTATCTTCCTCTGTTCTTAAATATGAAAATATTCGCTAAAGATTGAAGTGTGAGTGAGTGAGCTATTTTGGTCAGCACTCAACATCAAGGACTTTAACACTAATGACGGGTGACATGAGGTGAGTATGGAGCAGCGCTGGAATGAATGAGCGAGAGAAACGGGAATTGAACCCGGATCCCCTTGGTGGGAGGCGAGTGATCTGACCACATTTTTTTTTGTTGTAGGAGCAGTGGCGAGGCGGCAGCTTCCGCATCATCACTACATCCAACATTCCCCCCTTTAACATGACTTATTTTAAGCTACCCCGAGTAAATGTTGTGATAAAATTGTAGAGAGGCAATTTTTTAGACAATTTGGACGAATACAAATATACACCCAGCCAGATCTGGGAATCGAACCCAGAACCACACGCACAAGCTGGCTGCTCAACCAACTGAGCTACGGGGGGTCGGCTCCCCTCGGCCACCGCGGTCCCAGACTAGAGTCATTGCATTATTGGGCTGTTCTGGTTCTTATACCAGTGCCGGTCTTTTAATAAACATGACAAAATTCATGCAGATTTTCAAAGCAGTTTCGATACATATCCATGCGAAATAACACTATTTTGTATACTTTATGCGTATAATATTGACTAAAATTTGTAAGCATAAATCTGTTCCTATTTTTGAAGCTCGAAAGACTTAACGTACGTCCGGTAGATTGTAATAGAGACACTAACTCTTGAACTCTCTGTTTTGAAGAAGTCAAATTAGTTTTTCTCCTCACTTTGATATACAAGCTTTGTTTTGTGTGTAATGCAAACTGATAGATATGATAGGAGCAGTATATTCATGAGAAACTTCACATTTGCAGGCAATATGTCAGAAACATACCAATTATTTATATTATAACGTATTCTGAAAAAAAAAAAAAAAAAAAAAAAAAAACCTGACTTACAAGACAGCTAGATGCTAAATTTTTTTTATCGATTTTGTGCAATAACATCTCTTTTAAATTATTTTGTTGAATGTGGGGAAGTATAAAGCATAGCATAAAGATATTTGTGATGAATTTTGGAGATAACAGTTTTATATGTTCATCTTATTGACTTGTTTGTAATAAATCTTGAAAGTTAACTCGGACATTTCTCCCTTGTAATGATTCTAAATGACAAACTTAATAATGAATTCATTACTATTTATTTCATGCAATTTAACAAGAAAATTTTCTATGTCTCGTTAAAGAGAAATTTTGGACAGCACAACTTGAATACATATTATTGCCACTTAAACCAGCATAAGTAGCTGTAACAAAATCGTTGCTATCGTGTCATTTAACTAACTGATATGTAACTGAAGTTCAATATGTGAATAATATTCAAATAAAACAGTTTGTAACGTATATAATCTGAGGAAGACTTACGACTGTAAAGTTTTTTTCGAACCATTATAGTAAACTAAAAATCGGGCATAGTGATGTTGACTTGTCTCAGTATACGTTGAAATGATTAGAGAACTTGATAACAGTTTATACATTTTCAACGTGTGTACCAGAAAAATATGAGAAGGTAGGATTTTTTTTGGCGGGGGGATATTAAAACAATGCTACAGCTCATGATGTGTACAGATATTTACTGAAATACGTGCTCTGAATTTAACGTAATAAAGTATCTTCATACGCTTAACACAAACGTAAAAGTAAAAAATTAAACCCTTATAAATGTATACAAATGGTAAAAATTTAGATATAAGCGCAATAAATAATCATTTGAAGGACGATGGCTTAAAAAATGAATTTTAGTAAACAAAATAATGCCTCATTATTCTAGTAAATTCCTCTTTAATTTTTAACGACGTTACTATTTTATAAACTTTAGAGATGTTAATATGAAATTTAGTTATATTCAACTGGTTTTATCAGAAATAAATATACAGTGAGAATAAACACTCTGAATAAGCAACACGCATATCAAGACGACTACTTTGCGTAGATTCAGTATATCTCAGGAACAATGTACAAATAAGTGTTTAAATACCATATTTTCAAAGTATTGCAATGTTATTGGGGGTTGCCATACATGGTGTAATTCTATACTGCTGCCGTGGATATGCAACAGACATTTTAAAAAACGTGAAAAAAAGCACATAAAATACTAGGAAAATATTTTCTAATAACTATGCTCGGACAAAAATGACAATTAAAAGTACTAAAACTTTCGGCCTCTATTAAAACAAGAAAAACAAAAAAAGGAACAAACAATATCTAAGCTTATTTGAATAACTTTGAGATTTAAAACCCGTTCTAAACATATGTTTGTATACTTAATCATATTTAAATATATTTATATTAAATCATGTTTTTTTGCTTCAAAATCTGAAAAATAGGCACAATTTCCGTGGGAAATATGTAGTTACCAGGTAATGCCAACATAAGTTGGTGTAACACATCCTCGTTTTACTTTAGGGGATAAGAAACAAAACCATAATTTCAAATGTCCGGACATGTACAGTTGATATGCTACAGTGCATATATTTCTTCTTTGTTACAGTAAAACTGTAAAATCAATGCATAGTTCTCACATGTACGGTAATATGCAATTATGTGTATGGTAAATTTATCTTATGAAAAACTAGCATAATATACAGTAAATGTCACATACCCAAACGTTGACATATCATGAACACTTACGGATAAACTACAGTGGTTTATGCACAGAAATGTAAGCATATCTCGTATATTGCCTACAAACGTTCTAAGGGAAGATATAAACGAAACGAGATGCAAAATTAAAAACGCCCAGTCATCATGGCCGTCGAAAGATTTTAAAGAGTTAGGGGGGGTGGGAGAGTACATTTGTCCCGGTCCCCGAGGCTAAGGCGGACGGACCTGGACGTCTGTAGTCCAAGGAAATTAACACCGTTTGGTTATTTTCAAAATATTAGCCGATAACTCGTAAATATCGCAGTACGAAACTGATAAGAAAATAACCATTCAAATAGCTGGGGCCCTACCGGCACACCCTCTGATAAGCCCTGCTACTATATACGTCATTGTATGACTCATTGTATTTGGTACTCACACTAGCGCAAACCACGTTACATAACACTCTACACTACACTCCTACAGTCGGGCACGGGCACAGCCAACGCATAAAAAATAAAACGCACTCTACTGCAATGAAGTTGGTAGCAGTGCAATAGTCGTTAGGTGGTGAGGTGTGAAATGTTTGTTTTCTCGCGTCTTCGTGTGGAAGACCTTGCTGTTCTTCGGTAACATGCATGAAGCGAATGGGTTAGGCTCTTGTCACAGAACTGTCTGCACGCCCGAAGTTCCCCGAAGAAACAGCCCACGTACATTACCGAACACTTGCCGAGGCAACAGCTGTCTCAATGGCAGCGCACGCACGTTATTTATTTTGCTGGAACTTGAATAAATTTCATGTCAATTTTGAGTTATTGAAATACATCAATGACTGTGTTTGTGTTGGAATACGTGCAGTGTTTGGTTGTGAAAACATACTTATGCCGTATAGGGCGTAATTAACATGTGAAACGATTGTAAGTTGAACATGTTTTAAAATGTCATTCAGATCATAAGGCAAGGGCGACTTGCTATTTGTCCGATAACGTGATACGTTCTTATTTTTATATCTTTGCATTTAGTATATGAAGGTGTTATTTATGTACGAATGGTAAAAAATTGTGCTTGTGTACGAATTCGTATGCAGTTTGATTGAGGAAAAATGTCACTTTCCAGCTTAAATAACTTCCAACACCTAACTGCTTTTACAATTTTGAAATTTTACTTTGGTACTTTTTTCATGTTGAATTTCTGTTAGCTACTTTTATGATACAGAAATATATATAATGGAAAATTGTAGTTTGAGGGTTCAATGATCTCAAAACCAACTTGCAGAGATGTGGCAAAATTCAGTTCATTCATTAGAGAACAACAATGCAGTCCTGTACGTCGTTAAGTCATACTTTCACTTTTTCGATATAGTAACCCAACATGAGCTCTTTAATCAACCTGGTATTGTAGAAACTGAGATAAAGACTGTTGACACGAGGAGAATGGAAAGACTGGCCAGGTTGTGCAAGTTGATGAACGGTGAGGGGGGATGGAGGTTTGGCTTGCAAACTAACTAAGGGAACTTTCCAGGGACCAGGAAACAACTGTGAGAAGATTCAGAGGGTGTGGAGGAGAATGGAGAGGAGTAGACAGTCAATGCTGGTGGGATGTTGAGGGAGTGGAATGCACTGCGGGAGGAGGTGGTGACTGCGAGGGAAGTTGGAAGGTTTAGGAAGGGACTGGAGGATTGGTGGTATGGGGATGGGGATGTCTGCTTGCCACCGGACGTTATTATAAAATAAACATTAAACATTTGAATTAAATATGAATGTGTGGTAATAACGAAGAACGTATAAAGTTGAGATGCAAATTATGTGCACGAATGAATTTTTAAAATGTGTTCCATTTGCATGTCTTCATTGAATGAAAATGTAAAAAAGTCTATAAGATTAACTGTTCGAAATTGACAACAATTTCTAAATCATACAAATAAAACTTGGCAATGTAATCCTGTCCTCTGTTGATCCATAACTCTACTTGCAGGGGAAAATTAAAATACATTGTGATGATGTACCATCTCCTCCTTTCCCTTTTCGCACTTACCCATTTAATTACTGTCCAACTCATTCCCGTGCTTCTGTAGCCTATAAGTAAACTTGTCGGAACAGTTAAAATGCTTCAAACAATGCAAACCAACAATATAATCATCTCAGATTTGAAGCTGTTGCATGGTATGATGAGCAACACCTACCTGGGGCTTCTTACAAAACATTGGGGGCTCGGAAGCAAAGTTATATTAAGAGTACACTGACGCCCTTGCCTGGTCACCCACATTGCTCTTACATGTAAGGTAATGACTGGTGTGTAGTGTTTGTCACATTACTGGAACTATGTAGGCTATAGGTCTTCAGGCGATGACCCTGCCGTTGTTGGAAAATCTGCGGTAGAGTAGGGCCTACAATATAGAAGTCTTGAATAATTTATTGTAAATCTAAATACTATAATGTGAGATAACTTGGTAGAAATGCCATTATTTGTGGATGAACAACTCGAAAGTTGTGATTTTCATTTTTCTTTAATGTACCCAACAACCCTCTTCTGAAATGTGTTTTGAGTTAACAGTATACTGGAAACATATATATAAGGAAACAATATAATCTGTATTTATAACCCGCTTCAGCAATGTTCAACACCCAATTAGACAGCAGCTAATTTTTAAACAACTACTTGCTCTCCCTGAAACTCAACATGTGACAATGGGACAATGCTTTAAACTGTATGAGTCAAAGTCATACACTGTCAAATTCCGTAGGGTTTAAAAAATGGACGGAACTGACAGCTCAGATAAATAGGAAATGTGTCAGCAATCTGCTGTGTTCTACAGTAGGTTCTAACACAATGTATGTGTGGAGTGTTGTAGAAAAATGTAAAACCAAAATCAGGAAGTACATACTGAGAACCAAACCCAGATCCGACTGATTGAAGTCAGCTGTTTTACCACTTGACATTGCTTTGTTTCGTTACAAAATCGTTATGATGACTTTGCACACTGTTTAAACAGTTTATTGTCTGCTGCTGGAGATTGAATTTTAAAAAAGTTTGAGATAAGAGAGTTAGTAATTTAAATAATTGAAAACACATTTACTTAAAAATTTGTATTCCTATTTTCTGCTGTTTACGTATGGAAATTACTATGCAGTTGGCTGAAAATTACCGACACATTATTCCATACGAAGCAACTGATACGTTCAAGGCCTAATCACGTTGTTAGCAAGGTAAATTGGCGCAGTCTTGTTTGTCGTACGAATATGATATTCTTATGAAATATAGGCCTAGTCGCAATACCAATAGAATCAAATTTCTGGCATTTATAATTATTGAATACGTGCATTCGCATGAGCAAGTCTACCTTTATATAGGCCAAAGAAAGGGAATGAACCCGGGTCCGTATTTAGGAATCATCCCAGCATTCACCTGGAGTGAATTATGAAAACTCAGGAATATCTAAGTCAGGGTCCTGCAGGATCCTGCAGAATGTGATGATATAATGCACGGCTCCGCTTTAGAAGCTCTTTGCCTGTGCTGACAAGGGTTGACATCACCGCCTGTCATGTTGCTTAGGCCCGTCTGGAAGCCTTCAGCCCCAGTACCGGCCTGAGTATGCATGGCA
Source organism: Medauroidea extradentata (assembly GCA_003012365.1). NCBI lineage: Eukaryota > Metazoa > Arthropoda > Insecta > Phasmatodea > Phasmatidae > Medauroidea > Medauroidea extradentata. The sequence continues at coordinate 49,484 of PNEQ01090387.1, forward strand.
GGAGCCGCACAAATACACAAAACAATAAAAAGTTACACTTATAAGGGAAACCTGTGGTAATACGTAATATTTTCACTATACCAAGGCTTTCTACATGAAAACAACACTGCTTAGCACTATGTATTTCACTGCATATGGCATAATATACATTGTATAGCCTCTGGCTCACGTAGCAGCTGCTGTTGAAATTACATTGCTCTATTTAATTAGCTAATTACTTTTATACTATACACTCAAAATTTAACACGTTTAACTATCGTAATTGCTAGCTGTAAGTTAGCTATGGTGTCTTCTGTAGGTCCGGAACGGCCGAGGTCTGTGATTGGCCGGAGCTGTGAATGGCCGGAGCTGTGATTGGCCGGCAGGATCACTAACAGCCAATAAGAGGGCAGCTGTTGGCACAGATCTTTCTGTGCCTAGCACGAGTCCCGAAAATGTCATTTTAGCCACGTAATTACTTAAATTTAATGCTAGTTAAGTGTACTGATATGTGTATTTTTAAGTTTGTTTCAGATATCTACTGGAGATACGGGGGGACGAGGCGCCTTTAAAACCTCGTCCTCCACCAGTGCATTGTGCTAACCCACAGTGCACAAGTTAAAACCAGCGAACTCCTTAAAATTAAATAAAAGGAAGATAAATGAAGAAAATAAGTTCCCTCCCCCCTGCCCTTCTCTTACTTCACAACTCTACTAACAACCGGGACCTTCCTACTTTTCCATTGCCTTTTTTATTTTTAATGCATGTAACTGCTGAGTGGTTACACTCCTATTCTGTCGAGAGGGTTTTTACGGTACTATGCCGGTTTTTTCCCTCTCTCTTCTTAGATTATGGCTTAGCTATAGGTACACTTAGGGAGGTAGACATGGCCCCAATTGCGGCCATGTCTGCCCAATCCCTCTCTGCCGCGATGCATGCCTCCTCTGCATGAAACTTCCTCCTTGTAGGCGTATGGGGCTCAGCCCTGAGACGCACTTAGTTTCGCCCCTTCCCCGGGTCCCCAACATAACACAGTAGTTAGGGTAGGTTAGGAAAGAATGTGATGTGAATGTTCAATAACTGCTTCAACTCACTCTGTTTACTGCACCAATATAGTAGACCTAGCAAGGCTAAATATTGTGAACGTCATTAATGTTTGCTGTGGAACTTACTATGGAACAGTGGATAATGGATTGCACCATTAAAAAGTTTGTCAAATGGAAAGTGTAAGCTGTGTTCTACATCTCCATGTTAAGAAGGAATGATATATAAGTTAATACTTAATGCAAAAATTGAAAATTGCATGTTTCTCGAATATACTATGCCGAGGTCAGAAAAGAGCAGTTCCAGACAAAAGATTTTGCCAACTTTATGGGCAAAAACCTTTGCTAAGAGAGGCAGTTTTGGGGCATAATCTCCTCCGTAGAAATTTTGTACATTCAGTAACGAAAAAAATTACGCTTAATAAATGTACGTCACTCTAGCGAAACGTTTGTTTGTAAAGGTGGCAAAAACTGATATCTGGGATTGCTATTTTCCAGTTATTTTCTATATTGTCTTCGAAAATCCTAGTAACTGTAACTGAAATTTTAATGTTGTACTTTATTTTTGTTTGTATTTATATAATAATGAAAATCCAGATTGTTCACAAGTTACCCTTAACGTACTTTATTTTATTGAAATGTTGTAGTTTGTCACAGTCTCGGTAGTAATTACTTTGTTATATTGAATCCAGTCTTTTTGTATATGTACGGTTACTACCAAGCCCACTGTATGTATCCTGCGTAGCAATATAGATCATGTTCACATCATTTACGTAAAAAGGAACCACTAACATGAAGTGAATTCAGTGATGGAAAATGTGATAACAGTGTAATATAGGATTAGATCTATACTACAGATATCGTATTAAGTAATTTTAGTGGTTATTTGCAGGCCAGTTCACATATATTCTGTATTTATCTTTGGCCATAGACACACCAAACCATGAAGTTTTATAAATATTGTGCTTTGTTTTTATAACTGTATATTATTGTACTATCTGAGGAAATATGGTTTCCAAGGTTTCTCACTACTTTACACGTAGCGTTTTATGTTTTGATCCTTAGAGTAAATATAGGGTAGAGGGAGTATCCTCTATACATCTGCGTACGAAATTGTGTGTTCAACATGTCACGTGACTTTAGAGAAATATGCGCGGGAGATTTGAAATAATAATGAGAGGCAAAATAATAATTGCTTAGTAATCACATCTATGTTGGGTTATTTTGGTACCTTATGAATATATAAACTAAGGAGAACATACTATCATATTATCGCATAGTATAATGGCGTAGAAATTCCAGAACTACAAATGTAAACAATGTTTGCCACGTTACTGTTTTCCTTAACCCAGCTGTTTTTAGTAAAAAGTAAATATAAGCTACATACTTACTATAAGGTTTAAAACCGAGATCTTGGTGACACCACATGACTAAATATATATTCTGGAATATACACCATGAGTTTCAAACAACACGACTGCATTTTTACGCCGATAAAACATAAATAAACGACACCAAACACTCGAGACCATGTTGGACACACATTTGTGACGTCATGTTCCCTCTACTACATATTACCTCTATGTTTTGATCAGAATAGTGACCAGGTTAAGGGCCAGAATCGATTCCAAAGCTAGGTGTGCTACGAGAATTAGCGAGACGGAGGCGAAACAACGGCGTGAAGAAAAAACGGAAGTTTTTTGGAACGTTTGGACTGAGGGAGGAGAAAAATTTTATTAGAAGAGAGAGAATACGTTCGAACTGAGACCAAGGTATCATGTATTTGATGGAGCTGCGAAGACATTGGGTTGAGAACGACAGAAGAGAATATTTCAGTTACAAATAAGTCGCTTGGAGTTTTCCACTACATCGCCGGAGCTGAAGAAGATGTCAGGAACCCAGGAGCCGGAGCTCAACGAGGTCTCATCCCTGTAGACCTTATTCGCCAGTACATTCGTCGGCCAACCAGGGTACTGCGCCAAAGAAGCCGAAGTCCGTTGAGCCCAGTCTTTCAGCCGCACACTACACTCCGTCACAAACTCAGCCGCCATTTTCCTATCCATCTTGGAAGTCACATACTTAAATGTCTGCCAGAAAACGCACTTAAATTGGGATTAAGACTGTTACCTTAGCCTGTTCGCTAGTGTAATTAAGTATGGTCACGACACATCATTTTATCCATTACACATTTTCGCGACATTGTCCTTAATTTTAAGTCTCTTATTTTGCATTCTAAGTAATCCTGGTATCCAACCCTTGGAAATCATATATCATATTCTTATCCTCACGCTGACGTCATCAACATAATCTAATTTGAAATTAAGTAACTTACATTCTGAATATCAGTTTTCGATTTCCATGGGGAGGGTATGCTCAAGTCACTGGCACGCAAATAATGTGCCCAGGTACCTACTGAGTTTCATCAGCCAAGCACATATGGAATGTATGAGGTTACCTTGGATTCACGTTAAACATCTTTAACATAATTTTTCCTCGCCTGTTAACAGCCGGGCACTTTTATATTACAACAGATAAAAAATGGGAAGGCCCACTTAAATTAATCCTTTCAGTTAACAATCACTCGTGTAATATGATAAAATTTGGTACAGTAATAGAACTAGCGCAGAGACTTTCAGCACACAATTTTTAAGGCACCTAAAGGTTTGTGTAACTTTTTGAAGTAACATAATGCTATGTCGCAAATGAGATAGTTTTTTAAAGAATTTAAAGGCCGACACATATAATCATATTTTTTAATATGTGATTCAAATTTATACTATTTTGTACCACTGAACACACAGCATCCTTTTTACCTTATCATTTATGTAAGAAAGCAATTCTACTATTCAGTACAGCATCTTAACTTTTTAACCCATATCCACTGTTGCGTCGAGTGTAGGTCTACTTCAATTTAAAAAAATAATATATCTACAGACATCTTCAAGGGACAAAGCGACTGCGTTTTTTGCTGCTTGCCATTAATAAGGCACGCTGTAGTTGATTGTGGCTGCTGATTAGCAAGTAGCGTTAAGCTCTGCTGCAGCGTGGTGTCTGTGCCCAGGAGACCAATGTTTACATGTAGAAAACGTTTATGCTCTTTTACATAATGCTAGGTTTTATTTTGTATGCATTTTTACACTAGCTATTGTAACGTGATGGTTACCTCAATTTAGTTCTACAGTTAATTACTTGAAGAGGGAGTTTTTAATTCATTAAAATGGCAATCTGGGTGAACGTTTTTGAGAGTTTTTGGTCTATAACTATAAGAGTGCTGTCTTCTCACCAACAATGCACCCATGGGCACACCCAGGGGGCTGTCACTTGGGGAATTTTATACATATATATATATATAGTTTTTAACAAATTTTGAATTTAAATCGATGCATAACATACTGTGTCTAATCGATGTCCGTTTTTATATTTACGTTATTGTTTATTCTGCATAGCAATGCATTTTTTTTCTATTGGGCGTAGGACCTACACTTCTTTTCGAAATTTATTCATTGTTATTACTATGCAAAATGCGTTATTCCCATTAACATTTTAATGTGCTGAGGTATATTTTATAGTACATGCATTATATAAATATAAACAAACATACAATTATCGAGGTTATTTGGTGTAGGGGAAAAGGGCGTGGTTAACGAGCTACAAGACGCAGGTTTAAATACTTGTGCATCCAATTTTTTTTACAATGTAATTACATGTTAATATTATTTGTGTAGCAGTTACCTTACAGAAACAGTTTTCATGATTTCATGGTCAGAACAAATAAATAATTTAAATGGCATATATTTTAGTGACTGTTCAAACACACGCAGCATGTTTGTTTGGAAATATCTGTATGATGTTATAAACCACGTACCGAAAAAATTTTCAAACAAATAATTTGCTTTTGACGTAACATACATTTGGTTACACGTATTGAAGTATGCCATTTGGTTGTTTTAAATAATTATTTGTTTGATTTTACAATATAGGCTAAGCTTACTTATCACATGACCATAATTTAAAAAAAATAGTACGATTATAGTTGTTAAATAATTTATGCTATGGTTATAGAACAGCTCAACCTGTTCCTGTCATCACAACGAACATAAAATAACATTAACGTTTTATGTTCCTTATTTTGATAGTGGTGGTCGTTTGAATTATTTTGGATTTAGGGCCACACCTACGAAAATAGTCCATCGAATTGTACGAAACTTATGCTCTGCAATAATACTTCTTTAACAAGTCAACATGTATAATAAAATGTAGTAATGTCAGCGATTTTGTAAGATAGCACCACCTGTAAAAATAAATAAATCACGAATAGAAAACACATTTTTTCTCTTTTTAACATCTTTATTGCGAATTTGGAACATATCCTGAAATAGTATTTCGAGTCTACACATAAAGATCTTATTTATGCAAACCGCTCTTCTGTAGCTCAACATTTCACGTATTTCCATCCCCTTAATTCACGAATTTCGAAAAGTCTTGAAGTCCTATCTTATATATTTGTATGTGTGTCAGATTGAAGTAAAAATCACGAATACATCCCGCTGTGTTCGAGCTATGCTGACGATTCTTAAAAAAACACATTTCCCCCTTTTTTATGCTTTAGGAGTCAAATTTAGTAAAGGCCCCAAAAAGTATTTAAATAACTTAATCATTTAGAAGCAAAGCAGAAAATAAGTATCCGAAAAGATTCGATACTTATCGATAGTTACAATGAAATACTTTTCAGGTCTTTCCTCCCCTTTAAATTTTTTATTAAGAAAATCCTTTGGCTAATACGCAATTTTATGATCGACCCATTAATGTAAAAGTCACGACTATAGGCCGTCGGGTTTGAACTATGTACACGAATCTTATAAAAACTTCTCGCCCCTTTTCACTCCCTTAGGGGCCGAATATTGAAAAACCACTTTTTAGTGCTCGCCTACCACTTGAAGGTAATGCACAAAAAAATCACGTTTCTATGTTCAGTGGTTTGGGCTGCAGTTTGATGTGTCAGTCAGTCAATAAGTCATAGTCTGCAGATTTGTTACAGTGACTTGGTTGTTGCTACATTGTAATATAAATGTTGTATTTAAGTCAACATAGTAATTAATAAATAGAAAACGTGTTTGTGATTTTGTAATCATAGAAGTTTTGATCATCTATTAACAAATACTTTTAATATTAGTACTTTGGTATCAATGCAAAAAATAGGCAAGTGAGTGTATATATGTTCATATAGCATTCAAAATGTATTTTTAATTATATATAAGTTCCAGGTAGCCATGGTATTGCTGAGTGTTAAAATTAGATATCACTTATTTGCATTTGTTATTGTAATTGATTTATTCCTTATATTTTTAAGTAGCGTCAGTGCATATAGTGTAACTGGTTTTAAGATGTCCTGCATTGTAGAGATTATATTTTCAAATATGACTTATGTTTAGCAGCATTTCACATTGTAAAATACACTATTTGGAGCGATTCTGCATTGATTTTTTATAAAAAAAATTACAGAATTGGAATTTAAATGAATTAAATAACCTCTATATTTATTTTCGCAAGTTTGTGTGGATTTTCGTGTGACAGTTGTCATATGAATAAAGAATTGAGGACCAAACTATTTGGGACTCAGATTCCTCCTTTTATCTTTTTTCTGCGTGCTGCACTGCCGAAGTGAAAATCATTTGGTCACCGCCTAACAGCCACATCTTTAGCGCTGATGAGGGGTGATACGAGGTGAGTATGGAGCAGCCCCAGAATAAAAGAGAAAGGAAGTTTACTTAAGTTAATAAAAAAATTTCTTTATGTTTTCTATGTTCGATTTTACAAGTGAATTATCTTGTTAGCTGTTTAAAATATAAGTAATTGAAAAATAAGAATTTGTAATATTGCATTACTTATGAAGACAAACAAACTTGTGCCTACTATTCATAAAACTAAACGTCGCACAGCAACGAGTCCGTATGAATGAATTGTCCATTAGGAATGGTTCTAGAATATGTTCAGAAATAAGTCACATGATTTACTCTCGTACTGTTTGGAAATTGGTGCAAAAATGTAAATAAGCATACTTATAAGTAAGTTGAGAAAAGGGATACATGCAAGCACAGCTAGAAGAAAGCAGCGGAGAAAACCTAACTGAAAGAGTGACGATATTTCCTTGGTGAACTTCACCTTAAGGGCTTGGTCATCATGGAAAAATCGTCACTCTAACATTTGGGCTTTCTGTTGATGTAATATGGTAAAGGACATAGAAACAATGCTCCCCACCACTCCGCAGGCCTGTATATTAGCCGCTGCAGTTTCTGGAGACTATCAGTCGAGGAGAGACAATCAGATGGGGAGGTTGTATTGTCCTCTTATCCCCGTCTTGGTAAACCGACACGCGTGTTGGGAGCACTTCCTCCTTCTTCCACTCCGTGGAGCCTGCGGTGCGATGTTGTCAAGTCGCTACGGAGCTGTCCCCTGCCCTCAGCCCGTGGTCGTGTCGTGTCGTGCTTCTGAGCGCTCGGGCCTGGCCGCCACGTGTGTAACCAACATTGGCTGTCTCTTCACAATTTTACTTCCCGTCTATCATTCCAAGCTGGTTCTGTGACCGTGCAAACATCTTAAACAATCCATTAGGAAACACCACATTTATTAGTCCGGAGGATATAGCCATGAAAACCACAGAATTGTGCATTTTTGTGAAGAAATCGCGAAACTTGACAGAACTGTACCTTAGACAGTAACAGGTTATTTAAAGATTACGGGCATCTCGAAAAAACATTGTTGTTGTCTGTAAGTAGTAACGACATCGTACAGTATAGAACAAATTGTTATTTTATACTGCAGTGGATGTTACTAGTATCAAAAACGATTTTTTAATATAAATGACATATTTATGGTATATGTAATTGTTAATATATATATATATATATATATATATATATATATATATATATATATATATACATATGAAATTGTCTGAAAATTATTTTTATTTCTGATACTTTTATTTTACAAGCTAATGCATATGTGTTTTATCTTCTGCTTTTTATTTTTATTATCTTACAATATATTATATGATTATTTTATTTTTAATGACGAGTGGCGAGTTTTGGATGGCTCTTAATATTTATAGTATTGAAAGTTCATTTAAAAATTTTCAAAAATATGATATTCTACATAGTGCAATTTTGAACTAATATCGCCTAATATAACTGATTTAATCATCTCTTAGCGTCACAATTAGTCAATTAAGTATGATAAAACAGAAAACCGATAGTTATTTTTTAAAAAATTATATCAAACCATACTGAACATATTAAGACAATTCATTGTCAATTTAATTACAAGTAAACAATTAATAAAACGTAAATTCTACGATATTGTAACAAGAGTGGTCGAGCATTTTAAAAAATGCCCATTGGCGAGTGTCACGAACAAAACAATGATTTGGTGAAAAGTGAAAGTGGTGCAATTGGTTTGACAGAGAACAGTGTTGCCATGTTACGATGGATGGTAGCAGGACCTGAAATGATGAGGGTTGTCAATCAATTCCTCAGTTGCTTGCAGAGATCCAACGACATACCCGATGAAATTAGGCACCATGAAAATGTTCCAAGTGTCCAGAATATGTTTGCTTGCAAAGTTATTTTTTCGGTCAAAACACTGAAAGATATGGGTAACCCATTCGATGACTCCAGTGGTGATCTCACTCTCGATTCTTGAGAAATTGCTGATCTAAAGATAACTAGTTCAATGAAAAATATCAAGAAGATAGGCGAGGATCTGTTTACAAAGTTTTGGCTAGAGCGCATTGTTGAACGCTCTAAACCACTTTCAGATGTCATCAGAAAATAACATTTCCCTATTCAGCAGATCACCGATCAAAATAATGTCGTAATAAAGTGCATATTGAGGGTCTATAGAAATGCAATAATCTGTTATCTTCATTGTACATAGCTTGTCAAGTTAGAGAGGGGGACTTGCAGCAGTTTTACTCACATGAAAACCACGGCTTTCCTCCCTCAGTCTCATACAATGTCAAGTTAAATTTAATTCCAACAAATCTGACTTGCTCCAATCCTTACAACGTCTTACTAGCGACGATGCCCCAATAATATTGAAACCACCAGTCAACATGCTAGTAATTGATGGGGCAGTCTCAGTTCACTCCACAAAGCGATGCCGACACATTCTTTAGATGATTATTGCACTGATTTTGTCTCAAACTTTGAAAAATAATTCCAGTCTGGCACACAGAGAATTAATATTATATTTGACGTGTACTTACCTGATAGTTTGAAGAACTCAGCACGCCAGGAAAGGGGTTCGGGGACAAGGATACGAGTGAAGGATCCAAGAAAATTCCTCAAAACTGGAGTAACTTCTTGAAAGTGGAAGGGAACAAAAAATAACTATTTGAACTTCTCGCTAATAGATTCTCAGGTACTCTTTTTCCTGGAATAGTTATAGTAACAAAGGGACAAGAAGCTCTTTATTCGGAAGCAAGCATTTCTCTTGACAATATCTCCCCCTGCAACCACGAGGAAGCTGATTCGCGCATGATTCTTCATGCCCATATTGGTTTTTCTTCTGGTCTGCACACTGCAATGATTAAAACTTGTGACACAGATGTAGTTGTCCTTGCCGTTGGCTTGGCTGCACACCATGAAACCTGTCAGCTATGGGTTGATTTTGGAGCTGGAAAATGGCATCGCTTTATTAATGCAACTTCAATTGCTAATGCCTTAGGTCCAGAGAGAAGTTTAGCACTACGTGTTTTTCATGCAATTACGGGTTGTGACACGACTTCCATGTACAGAGGCATAGGAAAAAATAAAGCATTTTCTACGCGGAACATATATCCTGATGTCACAAGTGCTCTTTGTGTGTTCAGTCAAGTGCCCTCGCCTGGAAAAGTCAAAAGATTTGTTGCCATCATTCGAGCGCATTATCATCATCATCATGTATAATAGGTGCAGCACCGACGAAAATGTAAATGCAGCACGTCAAACTCTTTTCCGAACTAGGGAAATTGAGAACATACCTCCAACTCAAGCAGCACTCTATCAGCATATACTTCGTGTTGCTATCCAGGCTGGACATGTTTGGGGGACAGGCTACAGAAAGGAACCCAGAACTCCCAAGCCCAGATAACTTAGGATGAAAAAAAAAACTTGGATACACTGAAGTGGGATGTTAGGTACCCACAAATTAAATTAAATTTTTTTTGCATAAAGTAAATATATGTACTTCTTTTGACATTCTGTGCAGGTGGACAACATTACCTAATGTAGCGAACGCTTGTAGGAAAATGATAAAATATAGCTGCCACACTTGCTAAAAACAGATGTAAATGTCATACGGCAGAGCTGAGATGCACAGACCTCTGTAAGTGCAGAGGATGTAGGGATGACGACTAATAACCAAAGAAGAGCAGGTATAATATAAATGCCTTAATTAATAACATACTTTATAAACTTGTTTATGTGAAATATAATTAAAATTTTTCTCTTTTATTCTTTCGTTCGTTTTAAGTTGATTTCCTAACAAATGACAGTTTCTCAGAGGTAAAAGGAATAAATGTCATGAATTGACCATATTATTTATTTAGTTTTGCAGGATTGGAACTTTATATTTTATTTATTTATTTATTTTTTTTTAATTATGAATTAATTTCAACCTTTCCAACAAATTCAATCCTCCTTCTAAACAATTACCACATGATGGAGCTGAAATGAACAAAGTAATTTTTTTTAAGTTTTACAGATTTTTCTGAGATTATTATTACTAATAAGAAAATCTGCATTAGAGATTACTTTAGTCTGAATAGTTAAAAATATCACTAATTTTAAACCACAATGAGATAATTTGATTCTAAGTGGCCCGGATATTGCAATATCTCTTTTCTAGATGCTAAGCATAGGTTTTCTTTTCATAAACTACATTTAAAAAAATAAAATTTAAAACTGTTCCCTATTGTTTTACATATTATTTTAACCTTTTATAGAGTATAAATAAATTTTTAAAAATGCCACTGACAGTTTTTTCTAACAGTAAATCCCTGACAAAAAGCCATTTAAGGTTAAAAAATCCAACATTTTGAATAAGGATTCTTATTACCGCACAAATTTATTTTCAAGATGCCCGTAATGTTTAAATTACTTTAATAGTTCTAAGGAGCAACTGTGCCAAGTTTCACGATTTCTTCAAAAAAATGCACGAGTTTACACATATCCTCCGGACTAATATGGCAAACTACGGTTGCTGTTTAAACAGACTTTGTATTCTGATGGTCAAATATTATACTTTCCGCGTATGAAAATGTATCCACAAATCAAAAATTTACATGTTACAATTTTTTGTCTACTTTTAATGTAAAAGGCAACAAAAACCATCTCTTACAAACTCAACATTGATTTCAATTCGTGGGTAATATAGTGTGACGCCATAAATGCTAAACATTTCCTTTTTTTTTTTTTTTTAATTTATTTGAAGAACTAAGAAGACAACATTAGGCACAATATTAGTCGCTGCTTTCTTCTGAACATGCTTACATTTAGTCCTTTTCACAACATTTCATTGTTTCTTAGTAGGCCTACGGTTATGTATTTTATTTTACAATAATTTGCAACCTGTATGAGTGTAAACAACATTACTGATTTATAAACACAAACAAATTCCGAATGGCTAATTCACTCGCGTGAAATGTTGCCGTCTGTCTTCCGGTTACATTCTGAAGAACGCTAGAATGAGTTAGGTGTAATACGTATTAAAAATATGGGCTCTTAAAAATTGTATTAGGCTTTAGAATAACTATCACGAAACCTATCGTGCAGAAGCGAACATCACAAACACACAAAAATTATAAGTCATAAGAACTAAACACAAGTACAACAGAGTCGAATTTCAAGCATACAAAACAAACGCTATCTCGCCCAAAGAAGACAAAAATCTTGATAGACCATCTCCTTTTAAAATTGGCTGCGATACACAGAATTCAGTGTCACTAAAAACTGTACGAAAAGGTTGAATATAACTCATCACTTATCTTCCTTTCATTATGACCCAATTCAAGAAATAAGTTCTGGCTCCCGCCCTCTAGTACGAATCAACGTGAGTTACAAATTATTTTTTAATGTTATACAAACATAATAAATGTTACTTAGAAACACAATGTCTGCTAGCTGAAAACTATATTTTACCAAATACATACAGAGCTAAGCCTCAGAATAAACTCCTAGGCCTAGACTGAGACTAACAAACACATACAACCTCTAAATAAAGCTCTCGACAAAAAACACGGACATAACCTTACAATGAAGCTGTATTAAACACAATTAAGACGCATCTATTTCATATTACACTTTAATGTATCCTTTCTAACGTAACAAATACGTCATGATCTCGTTGATAAAACAGTTAACCTCACAACTTTGATTTCCGTAGGAAGGGCATAGTTTGATGGTAAATGTAAACGACATTAGCAATAATCTGTCCACGTCACGTAATTCTTTGCATCTTACATAAATATAATACTCTGTAATTTTTCATTACATGACTGTATTAAAAATTGTAACTTTAATGTCGTATTTCACAAACAGACTGTTATGCGCGTAAATAGTTCACAAATTAAACCAACGATAAAAAACTAGGAAATAGTTTCACATATCTCATAAATATATCATAACATGATTTGGTTTCCAACTTCAGAAGTCAGTTGATAACAAATGGACTTATTTTACTCATTGATTTCCCTATTCAGTTTAATATTCCTACATAAACCAAGCAGCGACAATAGCCAGTGACAAATAGCTAAACTGCCTTTCCGGCAACTTTTCCCCACAACCTTTTACCTGTTGCACATGGTTTTGCTACTAAAATACTTTTGTAATATCTTCAGCTTTGCACGCGGTATGATTTCTTACTTTAGGCCTACAGTTTGATAAACTGAGAATATTTACTTAGACATTTCAGTTTAACTGGTCATGTTCCACAGTAAAGAACAGAGATCAAAGTAGCATATTTAAGAAATATTAATATATCAAAAGTTACAAATATTATTATGTATCATAGATTAGAAAAAATAAATACTGAAAAACTTATCATTGTTTGAAAAAATATACGATTTATCGGCGGGTTGCAGAAATACTTAGAACATTTTGTACCAAGGCATGAAATACTTTTACAAGTTCTTCTTTTGGAAGCGAACAATAATTGTGAAAGTAGCTAGAACAAATGCATCTTGAATTACAAAGTAATAGTTACGGTACCTATCTAAGAAGGGTCGTGCATGATATATATATATATATATATATATATATATATATATATATATATATATATATATATATATATATATATATATATTAGCATTACCATTCATAGTGCACGGAATGTTTTTGCAGTTACGTTCTGCAATTATTATTAAATTTTTCTACTGCACAACGTGTTATTAAGTCAATATGTTACTGTGGGAAGGTCTTGGTTTCTGGCCGTCCAAAATGAATTTCGCTTCTCTGATTGGCTTTCCTTTAAGAAGATAGTCAACTATCTCGGACAGTAAGCAATATAATTTGGGGGGGGGGGAGATTTGATTTTTCCAGAAAACATTGTCTTCATACACTTCTTTCCACGTGAAGAGCTACATTTACATCTGACATGATGGTGAAATAGAAAACACGTCATCCCGTATGTCCAAGAAATACACAGTATTTCAAATTTTGGTTTTGTTTAGCTTAAGTAATTACTATTACTCAGCCAGTATTGTTGGCAGGACGAAATCATATCAATCTCACTTTTACAGTGTACTAACAAGTGGTACGAACACAAGGCATAATTCATTTTCCCATTGAAATACAAACTATGCAACTTAAAATGTATAAGTAATTACATTCTAATACGTTACTACTTAAAAAATATAACTTATCCTAGTATGCGCTAATGTCTTGATTTATTTGAAACGTGGGGTGTTATAATAATTTATGACCTTAAAGATAAAATATCACTGCTCATTACGACATGTACGTATACATGTGTTGTTATGCAAAACTCAATGTATTTCACATTAGCCTATGAAGTTATATTTTATCGAGAACTGAGAAACATATACACTAAAAAGTCAAGATTGTAATACTTTAATAAGGAGAAACTATACATATCAAACCTGTCCTCCATAACTATAAATTTCGTAATATTTTCGTCATCTCCTTATAATAAGATATGTACTTTTAATGCATGTATAATTATCGAAGCAGTGTAATATAAACGCTACCTTCAGTTACAATATCATTTAAGAATCTTGCTTCTACGTGTATCAGAATAATACAGAACCATGTTGAACATTACTTTTTACGTACATAAAAGTAACTGTTTCGTAATAATTTATGAAAAGATCTCGATAGGATATTAAAAGGGAAATCACAAAAGACTTTCTAGTTACCAGATGTCAGTAATTGATTATCTATTTATTATGTTTTTATTTACTTATTGGCAACAATGTCATTAGAAGCAGGCGCATTAAGTGATTTCGGGAAACCATGAAAACCGAAATCAAAATGACTGAACCTACTAGATTCGACTCTGTGTCCTCTCCAATGCGAGTCTGACAAGCTCGGAAAAAATAATTATTTGTTATTCGTAATCATTATTCAAATGTGGTATTTGCCTTTACAAGTACATGCCAGTTGTTTATATTTTCGATTAGTAATGGATTTTGAAGTTACTCAAATCACCGTGAATGACAAGCAGTCAGGTGGTCTTCAATTTACTTCGGAGATAAGGATATGCTGTTTTGTAAACTTTTATTTCAATTATGACATTATAATTCTACGGAATGTAACGTTTTTATTTGCCAGGGCTACAATTCCCTTTGGTGATGTACATTTTATCATATAACTTTTGAAAAAATATTGTCGTCGAGAATATTATCTTACATACAATACAGGACAACGTCCATTATAGTAACGAATCGCTCAGCCTCAATAGTTTAGTTAAGCTCTCAATCTCGAGGTCCTCAGAGTGGAAGAGTGTGATACGAGGTGGATATGAAGCAGCACTGGAATGCAGGGGAGAAGGAAAACTAGACATAATCTAAAAAATAACTGTGCCTAGCGACATGAACCGGCACGATATCCACATGTGTAAATCCGGGAGTACCCCTCCGGGGATAGAACCCATATGGCCTAGGTGAAATTGTTCCAAGCGCTTTAGTAAGCTGTGTACTGTACTAACGGTACGCAGTACGAGTGCTATTAATGAAATAACCTAGGCACGAAAACTAATCTTCCAATTTTTTTATATTTAAGCACGGTGTTTAGAAGCATGACTTTGGAACCTTTCAAACTGGGGAAGAAAAGGATCCTCTGATTACTGTAATGTTAAAAATACCAAACGAAATCATAAACCTCAAGTAGAGAAACTTGCGTTGGACTTTACTGCACACATCCCATATATAATATTGTAGGATCGCCAAACTTTAAAATTATGTTTTCTTACTTAGCACTAAATGTGTAGAGAGACTGAACAAACTTTGGAAAATGGTCCTCAGATAATCATAAACATATTATATGCACAACAATGTTTTTAAAAACTGAATACGGTATCAACAAAACAAAATACATACAACTTAAGTCGTTGTGTTTAGTACTATATGTTCGTACAGAGTTAGAGGAACTTCTGTTTTATGCGTCTTTTAGATAGATAATGCGATATACTTTGTTTCGAATTCCGCCACTGTATGACTTTTACACAGCATGAACTAAATACATAGGCCTACACGTCGTATCAATTTATTTCGAACTATAATATGTGTACCGTGTTTGATTAAATTCTGAAAAATTGTTCCTTAAATAATTTGTGCTATAAAAATATGTTCATCCCACCGCTATTTTTAAAATTAGAATACAGAATGAACAAAATATTTCAAGTCAACTTAATAAGTAATAAATGTCATGTGTACCAATTTTGATGAAATTTGTAACAAACATTTTATTTACATAAAATATGAACACAGGATGAACAAAGTACACTGTCATATCCACTCGCTATGTAGTATATGTGCACTAAGTTTCATTAAATTCTGAAACGCATTTCGTCAGACTGTGATCAAAATATAAACATGTCTGTCATATGTAAACATGAACACAGTATGAACGAAATAAAGAAAAGTCAAGTCAGTTTTGTATGTAGTATATGTGTACTAAGTTTGAAGAAATTCTGAAAAATATTTCCTCGCATACAGCAGATCATATTATGATAAAAATATGTGTCTACATTCTGAAATCATGAACAAAGTACTATCGAAATATACAAAAGTAAAGTCAGCTTAGTGTGTTGTATATGTACAGCGACTTTGATGAAATTCGATTAAACATTTCCTCAGATATGACGTGGCAAAAATACAAAAAACGGCCGCCATTTCGAAACAATGTAAGTTATAATGCATGGACGAAATACATAAACGTCAGTTCATCTTACTAGGTTATTTGTGTGTACGAAGTTTGATGAATTTTTAAAATACATTTTAATAAATATCTAGTTTGATCGAAACATGTTAAACAGGTCGACATTTTGAAAATATAAACATTACATGAACGAAATAAGCAACAGTCAAGTTAGGAAGTCCACAAAGTTTGATGATATTCGGTCCATTTCTTCAAAAGTTTTTAGGGACACACACACACACAGTAAGGTGATCTCATAAGCCTACATTTCCTTCGAAAAGTAGGCTAAAAAAATCTTATATTGTAATACTGAGTGCTAGATTAATGCTCCACACTGAGAAAAAGAAATGGTACTATAAAATATAATTGGTTTCCCTCAAACAAATGGTACGTTCATATACGGCAGAACAAATATACATTTGGTAGAGCTAAATAATGTTTGGTGAAATATGTTTGTGCTTACCAAGCTGCATTTGTTTGAGTGAAACAATGAGAATGTTTTAGGTAACAATCCTGCTATTGTCAGGTTGTTTAAAATAGAAAATAAATTAATTATTCGCCGATTTTCCTATTTCGGAGATACTATTCACGTTTCTAATCATGCCCTGCATGTTTTTATACAAAGTGAAATTTCTTGGCAGAGGTGGGATTTTAACCCGAATACCTAAAATTAGAAGTCTATTACCTTAACCACTAGACCAGCAGAACTGTAGAACAACGGATGGGTTATGATGATATATCAGGGAAAGTTAATAAAATTGGGTATGTGTTTATTAAACCTATAGAAAATTAATGGGTTGCATTTGTTACATTGATCACGTTATACAAACAACTGTTTGTTTAACACAACAATGAAATTTCATCTTTCACGCAAACAAATGTTAAGTACGTATACGGCGAAACAAGTATATATTAGTTTACTCCGTCTGCAGTGAACATCACATTGCAAGTTAATGAGGTATAAAAGTAATTATGTATTTTTACTAAAAATATTATACATTCCAAGATATTGCGATTAACAATAAACGAATCAGCGTGCGGCGAACGCTTTCCTACTTGTCTGAGCTCTGAGGGAAGAAGGAACGAATATGTGGCAACAGTGCAGTGTTCTTCCCTCGCTGGCGGCCGCCGCAGCTGCCAGCGTTACTCTTCACGCATTCTTGCGGGCAAGGGGTAACACTAAATTTAACCTAGCGGTATAGGAAATACAAAAATTTTTATTTTACTACGCGACAAGTACTTACATTTCTGGAGCGTTCCAAACACATAAATAATTCTTATAACTTATTTTTCAAGCCTGTATATTAGTTTTTTTTTAAATAATTTAAAGGCAAGTGTTGAAAATACCCATCTTATCATCGTACGAATTAAAACTAGCGCAGAAAATATTTTTTCTATAATTATTTACAGTTCGAAACTAAATTTCTCACGTACTACGTTGTAGAGAAAACCCTACAGAATGTGATAGTATAAATATTATTTGCTTATCTAATATAATTAAAAAGTTGGATTAAGACCCGAGACAGCATGGAAAAACTTATTTATACTGCTTTAAATGTTTTTTAAGAGGTAATAAATAATTTTGCTATGTTCATGTTGGTATTTTCTGTTAGAAAAAGATTTATTCTACACGTAACCTGCATTGCAAATTTATAAACCGACAAATACATCCACAGTACCTAATTTTAACAGCCTCAAAATTCCCAATTCCCTCAACCGAGTCCTTAAGATACCAAATTTCTACGTCTCTGTCCTTAGCTATTTATATGAATTACGTTTTTATCTACTGAACTTTTTATCTCAGGTAAGATTAGTAAGGAAAATAATTTAACGTTATAATAGTGTTTGCTTCCGTTTTAGGAATTTTAAAGCGACATTGACATCGTGAATCTCTAAGACTCACTTGCGAAATGTAAAAACCAGTGTAAAACAAAAAAATATATATTATTGCAGGTTTTAAGATTTTTAAAGAACGAGACGGCAGTCAATTTTCCAGACTTTAACGTCACGCTCACCATTTTTTTAACTGATGATGTTAATATCCGTAATAATTCCTAATGCAATTCTTTGGAGAAATTCAATATTGTTTAAGTCATACGATGCACAAATGCGTATCTGCAACCTGTCATATGATACCTACAACATTCATCTGTAACATAATGCCTTGCTTGAATTCTGTTTACTTTCGTTATTTGCAATGATGTAATAAACGATACAGTATAGAATTAATAGTTTTGTCGGAAACATACTTAGTGAAGAGTATGAAAACACACGTGAAGGAGCCACGAAAAATTTGCTTGTGAATGGACCCAAAATTTGTTGACGGCCCTGCCAATTGCATCACATATTTTGGAACCAAATTCTTAAAACCGCTTAGTGGTTAATTAAAATATATTGATCCTTACAACCTTGGATTTATTAATTTCTTTTCGATAACTTCTGTTTCAGTCGATGTATAAAAATGTTTGTCACGGCAGGGCATATATACAAACTAAGCCGATTTTATGAAATTGTTGGAACCACACGTATTCATTATTTTGCAGTGGGAAAAAGCTGACAAGGTAGAATTGCTTAATCTACAAGAGTGGTTACATAGGTCACAAAAGTGACCGAAGCAATGCCATACGAATTCCAAAAAGTGAATTAACCAAAAAACTATGCTTTGTAAACATGAAAAAACTAAACAATCTGTCTTCTCCCGGATATAAAATAAAAGTCGTAAATATGATCTGACAGGGATAAATCCCTCTTATGATTTCTGTGTACCAGGCCACTGATACAATTATAAGTGGTTCGATTCCAGCAACCTATGAAAATTGTAATTTCAAGAATTTGGACAACGAGGATAAGACAAATATCGAGAGCGACAAAAATGGCCGTAACAAGACAACACAACAAATGTAAAAGCAACGATAAATGCCCTTTCTACAACGGACGCGAAGTTTTGCGATCTGATTTCTCTTCTGACCTGCAAGCACGTGAACTACGTAAGGAACACCAGCCCACTGACTGTGACATTTCGTGTTACTTGGTTTCTCGAGCTTAGTTGTTTTGTAACTGTGGGTTTTCTACGACCTGACAACATTCGATAGAAGTGCCGTGTATCCAACATCACACTTCAGTTTGTCATGCACGCTCATTGCAAACACCATTTTAAAGATAACAACAACTTTTTACCTATTTTATAACGATTTTTTTTGTTAATTTTGTACGGAATACTTCCTTGCCTCTAATAATATTTTTAATTTGTTTTACGACTAATTTTCTTAGTAATTAATTATTTTTGAAGATATTATATTTTCTAACGAAAATTTATAACCCGTGTAAATATATTCTCTAATTTGAATGTGTATTTTTAATTTTATATTGCTTAGTAAAATAGTGACATACGAAATTTGTGTGAAGTTTCTAAATACAACATACGTTGGTGAATTCTTGAACATTATGCGCTCAAGGAGTAAAACGTTAACAATTCAAATAAATTAGGCTTATCTACCCTACGATGCAGTCAGGACCAAAATATAATGTACCCCACAGTTTGCATAAACTGTGACAGTATGCCGAAGAACTGCAAAATTCATTCCATTTCAGCTGATCACTAAACATCCTACTATCTAGTGACTGGGAACATCAAGCTTTAGATAAGGAAATAGTGTAGCGAAGTGGTGTTCTAGGGAAGAGTACAGGTTTCATTATTTTCTGTCCAGTCTGGCGGATCCATACATGATTGTGTGCAAAGAAATAACCGTATTAAGACGACTCCTGAGAGGATAACCACCAAAGATAATAATTTGAGGATATGTAAAGAAATTCATGTCACATGCGTTAGTTTAGGTGGATGTGTGTTCTGTCGCAAAATATGAAGAAATACATAAATTCTAAAATAATGTTATTTGTCGTCAGCAAAATTCCTTAAAGTAAGTTAGTAAGTGAAAGTCAACTGATGTTAATTAATAGTACGATGATGAACCGTGAAGACTTAAAACGAAAAGGTAAATTTAATATTGTTATCACTGGGAAGAGCTGTATTAGGCGAGTTTTACGATAGCAAAAATATGCAAGTTCTAAATTTATTTAGGTTTATTTATTGGCATCACCGTTCTTAAAAACAGAAAGTGGCGCCTTTTCAATTCGTTACATACAGAATTAACGTATTCGTTTTGTTAATATTACACATTTTTTTCAGTGTCACTTAAAATTTTTAAATTATTATGTTTGGTGTTAACAAAACAGTAAATATATTGGGTGCAACGTATTCATTCTAGAGAAATGTGATTTCGACAGGCTTTAGAAAACAATCTAGAACGAATTATTTCTCGTTTTCGCATAACGATATACAGGCTTCGAGAACGCAGCACATTTCACGCGGTAATTGATTTTCCATACATTAGAGAGAAACGACTGTCACTAATTTAACTTTATTTTTCGCATGTACTACGAATTGAACACCCAAATTAGTGGTTTAGAATTTATTTTCTATATTAATCATATCAGTGACCTATGAACGGTGAATACTAATTCTGTTATACATTTATGGAAATTGAATTAAATGGACGTTCAAATAAGTATGTTTTACCATTTCAAGCGGTTTAATAGGAAAGAAAAACATCCTAGGTGAAAAATATCATGTTGAGCCGTTCAACTTGACGTAAGTCTCCTAAACGAATACGTTCGCTGGAAACAGTGGTAAAAGTGTATCTACATTTGCACAAATAACGAGTTTTGTATGTAGAAATTAAACTTGATTTAAAGGTCGAAATAATTATTTTTATAATGAATTAGTGAAGTATTTTCTCTAACATGTTACTTGCACATCGTTACAAAAGTAGCAGCAAACGTTTCACAGAATTTACTTACACACAATATGTTTATAATATACTGTTATATTCTATATTTCAGTGGTTTGTTTTGGTGTGATTAACATTATTTTGTCTCAACTCATCAAAATGAATTAATGAAAAGACTAGTGTCAATGAACTGAAAACTTTGATGATTATATAAATTGTTGCACTATTTTGGGGATAGGACTTACCTTCGATATGTTATTAGTAATCATATACAGTTATAATCATCCCAATAACTTTTAAATGAGAGTTGAAATAATAAATGCACCTAATTATTCGGAAAAGGTTTATTTGTATGTTTCATAAAAAAAATTTCAGGCGACTAAATTAAATGCACATTCATCAAAATTAAAAATTGTTTGTTGCTTACACACTTAGGCTAGAAAATTGGTTAATTTGTCAAAATATAATATTTAATTGAATGTAATTATATAATTTGTATGTCCACAATGTAATTAAATATTTCAAAAGTTTCATTATTTTCTTCTCCGTTAATAATAGAACAAAAATATATTTAATAGTCTCGCACAGGCGACCACAGATGGAAAAAAGTTATATCTAAAGTTGGACAGATCTGGGCCAGATATGAATTAGTGTATATTTCTCTATAACTGATGCCAGATCTGGCCAATTTCAGATCTTTTCAGATCTGACCCACATATGTTTTTTTTTTTCATATGGAAATGTGTACTGCAGCTTGTCAAGGATTTCAGAACGTCATACTATCACATAAAAATTTCGGCTACCAAGACCGAAGAGAACAAAATGTATTCTTACCAATATAGTGCTCTTTTATCGTGTGCAACTGAATACATACGAATATAATGTACATAAGCAAATGTATATGTAATATTTTTAATGTTTTTGCGCTTACAGGTCAGATTCTAAATTAAAGGTAATTCATTAAAAAAAAAAGTTTTCACAATCGTGCGACACATAGCAAGCTTACAGGAAGTTATCCAAAACACGTTAACAAATTTGACAGAAAAAATATTGAACGTTTAGTTGTGGCAGAGTATTACATGTAAAAATATCCAGTGAACATCGTAATTGGTATAGTCTGGCTATCCGAGGAAAAATAAGACACTGGAAACACATGCGCCATAACACACAATGTTATAATAAAACAATAACCAAAAATTTAGACTTCGACTGAAAAACTTACTCCTAAATCTTCTAATTTGAAACCGGAGCAAATAAAATAGGAAAACAATCGAGCACAGCAAGGAATACACTAAACATGCAAGGCAAATCTTACGTTGAAAACTGTAAAACGTTTTATAATTTTAGTGGCACGCGCTGGTTAGGAATATCTATAGTATTGCAATAACAGCATCTGAAGATATTTTCAGTTTTTTTTTTTTTAGAAAACAGACCGGTTTATTTTTGTCTCATAAGTCGACCAGTATATCCGTTCAAAACAAATGATATCGTTATGGTGGCAAAGCACATTGCTCTCTACGACAAATATTTATTGAAAATGCGCAGCAATAAGATTTCATTAAAGTTATGTAATGTTTCCGTTCAAGTTGAAATTTTAATTTTTATATAAATATTTCCAATTAACAGTACAACAGGCTGCCCTTATAAAAGAATATTAACTTCGTACTGATATTAAAACATGTTATCCCTAGTTAAATCGGGATATTATAGATGCCAGATTTCCTGATTAAATTATAAATGTATCATACATAAAGACTAAGACGAACGCCTAGGCCTATATTTGTTTTTATTTTATGACTGGTATTCTCTTATATTGTTAAATATTGATCCATACATAATTACAGTAATTTTTTTATATTGTATTTTAGGTGCACTTATACACAGTAATTTCCTGGAATTGAAATACTGACCTCCTTGAGCAGAGCTCTAGCAAGAGACCTTGATAATAACATTTGTAAAATAACAGGCAGACAAACTTATTAATATAAAAACATATTCAATGTACAAATAACATTGGTGGAAAAGAACAAGTATAAGCTTGTGTGTGTGCGTGTGACTTATTTAAATTTTTATCAATTAAAACGTTACAAAAACGAGTAACATATATTGTCAATTTGCTTTTTAGATTATTCTTGTAATTTGGGTGTTAAAAACTAAAATTTCTGAAGGAATAATTGTGTAAATACTTTCGACAATAAATGATAAATCAGCCGATCGTATTTAAATTTGTATAGTTCTAAGATTCTATTGCAATGGAAGCAGGTACTGTTAATAACAAACAGATAACAGTTTTCCACTTCCAAATTAACAATGAGACATTACAATTAACAAGTGTACAGAATATATAACGTGACATGGGTTCAAGTAATTTGTTAGTCAAATTTTGGAAATAGAAAAACGTATTCATATTTTTCACATAAAAATACAGACTTTAGTTAAACATACTCATTCGCAAACATTCCCAAGTATATGAGGACAATAAATCTAAGAAACAAATATGTAGGTACACTAAAACCTGAAAATAAAAGTACTTGTTCAAAACAGCACTTTTTTTTCAAAGAATAGAAGCTTTTAATACAAAGAGAGTGCGACATTTCCATGAATAAAGTGATAAGGAAACTATATTTGACTCTGAAATTAAATTTTTTCAATTTTCTTGGTTGTGCACACTATAATATGTAGTGTACGCTATTTAGAAAAAATATACATTTGTATCTCAGGAATGTACGAACAGGTATGGCTAGAAGATGAACACTACTCGTGCTTTCGTTACAAGAAGCTGACTATCTGGAAGGAACAGTTCAGTTAGTTTTAAATGAAGTGCTTACGACAGTTTAATTTAATAAATTAACTGAAGACGAGTGTTGCGTTTTTACGCAAGAACATTTATAATATTTATTCTTGATATTTTTTTTAAAAAGTGCCTAATTTATTAACTTATTAAATGTGTAGATAGAATGTTGAAGTACTCACAGGCTGGTAATTCTTGACAGAAACACACGATAGAAGAGACAAACACAAAGTCGCACGAGTGCGCGGTTGCACGACGTTTCGTCGACCTAAGTCGCCAACATCAGGCGATAACTAGAGGCACACTGTGTTATGGTGTCGGTGGAAGCATGGAAGGTGTCCCTAGCGGCCTGAATGCGAACAAGGGCATGGCGGGAAGATTCAAAATGAAAGGCTGTAAGGGTTTGAGGGTGTGTTATGTGATATTGAGACCTGGTGGTTGTCTGGACTTTTGGTATGTATTGATGAGCTAGCTTCCAGCGCCTTAGTTCTAACTACTGTTTGAAGGGGGCAAAATTCTCACGAATTTTATATTGTAGCAGGAGTCAAAGTTTTGTTTATGTGAAGCAGTATGTGCTGCAATTGGCTTCTCCAATGTGTCCACTTTCCTGGCTGTAGCTTGTTTTGTATCTGCTCTGTGGCCATTCATTCTTTGTCTGAGCATGTTGGTTGTCAGGCCTATATACTCAGGATTACAATGTTTACAAGGTATCTGGTACATGAGGTTTTCTGTTGCACAATTGTAGCTTCCTTGTATGGGATATGTGTGGTTGGTAAGTCTGCTGGTGAAAGAAGTGGAGGGCTGATGGATAGCACAGGAGGCACAGCGTGGTTTGTTGTAAGGGTATGATCCTCTGGGAGGCAGACGTAGTGGTTTTGGACATTGTTGGTTGAAGTTTAGGGCGTACCAGTTTGTTACGAAGGTTGGGTGGGCGTCTGAAGATTAATCTGGTGGTTTGGAAAGCAAGTTGTTTGTTTGTGGCGAGGAAGTAAGGATTTTGTAGATAGAGTTGAGGATGGTTTTAAGTTTGTTCAGGTTTTCATGATATGGGAAAACCAGGGTACATCTGTGATTGTGGTCTTGGTTTTAGTATCTGTATTCGTGTCGACTCGGTGGATTTGGTTGTGGACTAGGTTTACAGGATATCCCCTGTCAGTGAAGGCTCTAGCTATTTTTTTCACATTGTGTGTTAAGGTCATAATGGGTCGAGCAAATACGTTTGGCTCTGGTGGTGAGACTGTAAGGTAGTGATTTTTTTAAATGGTATGGGTAGTAGCTGCGAAATGGAGGTACTGCAGGTTGTTGGTTGGCTTGGTGTGAACAGCGGTGTGGATGGTGCCATTGTCAAGGGTTAGCTCAACATCTAGGAATGTTGCCTGTGTTTGTGAATATGACCAGGTGAATTTGAGAGGGCTATGTGTGTTCAGGTTCTCCAGAAATTGGGTGAGACTGGATTCTGTAGAGGTACAAATCATAAAGATGTCGTCTATGAAGCGCAGTATGCCAGCACGCCCTCAATCCCTCATAGTCACACATCCTTTCATTTTGAATCTCCCGCCAAGCCCTATTTCGTATCCTGGCCGCTAGGGACACTAATCATGCTTCACCGCCACCATATCTCATTGTGCCTCTACTTCTCGCCTGACGAAACCGACTTAGGTCGGCGAAACGTCATGCATCCGCGCACTCGCGCGACTTTGTGTTCGTCTCTTTCATTGTATGTTTCTGCCTATGATTGCTTCAACATTCTATCTACATATATAATTGGTTAACCTAGCGGCCTATACTTTATTCATAATTTATGAATTTATTATTTTTCGTAGAAATAAAAATATTCTCTAAAAGCTTTGCATAAGATGAGCTGGTGGGAATCCTACAAATTTGATGCAAGGACGCCATCATATATATTGAAAAGGTGGCCAAAATATATATGTTTATGTCAACAGAAACGGATATATTCTGTGATTGAATTTGAAGCCACATAATATTTCGACACATGAAACCGCTTAGATTACGAAACTTATCAAACTACAAATAGTTTGCTTTACGTTTTATTAAAAAAACAAAATTAAACACATTGTGGAACATTTGTTGGAGGGGGGCTCAAACCTCCATGCCGCCCCCCTCCTCTTTATGGGTGCCCTTGATTTGATGTAAAGATAGATGAATGAACTCTAGTCGAGTTAAGAGATGGCCTCAGTTACTTCCATAATGTTATGTGCTGTCCGTAATACAATTTCTCACATAATTTATTAACTTATTTTAAGCATACATTATGAAAACTAATTACGAATTAAATATTAATAATTTTATTTACATCTCATCGCAGTGAGATACATGGTAGGCGTAACATACACAAATGCATTACGTTTTATGTATTTATATATATCTAATAACTAATAGATTGATAAAAACATGGTTCAAACACAAACGGATCCGACAAATATGAGTTTCACTTTCTCACAGCCTCAGATAACAAGATATGACACAGATATTAGAAAAAAAATTGTTCTGAAGCCATTACAATCAGGCTCATAATATGCAAGTAAATAGCAGGAAAAATAGAAAATATCGCACCGAGAAATTGCTTTCTAAATTAAACCTGATATTTATCATATTGTTATAACCAATATCTGGGTCAAACAAATGTTCTGAACGTCCACTGGGTAAGGGTGAACCATGACCCCTGTGGAAGTATCGGTTGCTGTGGCAACAAAAAGGATAAACAAGGCTACGTGGACTATAAAAGCGGTGCAGACATCCACAGAGAGGCTTGAAAGCGGCTCTGGGAATTCCGGTGTCGTGATCGACATCCGAGAGGAACCAATATAGTAGTAAGTTACCCACATCTTTCTTCGCGTTTATTCTCTTGCACTTTTTCTCCAAATTACGCCTAACACGACTAGTTTATCAAGGGAAAAATATTGGAGGAGTGGATCTAGTCAGTCAATGAGGCGTGCTATAATTTGTTTTAAATGAATAATTGGTTAAAGCCCTGTAAATATTGATTGATGGTTGTAATAAATTTGATTTTGTGGTTTGTTGAGATTGCCTACAATTATTGCGTTGTAACCCAACCCATTTGTGTGACTGAATTAAAGGGTAATTCATTTGATTCATGTCACAACAATGCGTTTACTTCCAAGTAAAACTGGTACTCAGATAGCCGTTTTAAATAATACATGTTTGTGTTATGAGTACTAAATGCGATATTATTCATCGTTGAATTTTAACTTCAAAGGTTGATTCAAGACAAACACAAAAAATTCACTTTTATGAATACTGACACAGTTTTTCTGTGGCGATGTTTAGCAAAATTCAATATAAAAATGAAATTAATGTACATTTTATATTTCTGCAAGAATGTTAAAAATAAATTTACATTTCCGATTAAGGCCAAGAGGCGCACATTTAAATACCAATAAATAGCTGTATTATAAAATTATTACAACCATTCCTCCCTGTCTTAAATTAACGACGAATTTTGGTAAACATTTAACTAGCAAACTCGACAATTATGTGAATTTACGTAACCAAAGATAAAAACCAAATACAAAAATTTTGTAAGATGTGATAGGGATGATAGTAGGACGATAAGGAAGAATTAATGTATACTTTGTATTTTAGACTGGGAAGATGATGAGATGAGAGCCAGGGTAGTCGCCCACACATCTGAAAGAATTTGGAGCTGTGTAGCAGTCAACAGTGACGAAGTGCCAGTCGGCCCCTCCTGCTGCCTGTCCGAAGCTGCCAGGGGGTGGGGATGAGAAATCAAGCTAACGGCCAAGTCGCCAAACTGTTTAATTAAAATTTTAAGTATTTATATATGTTCTGTCATAAATATAGATAATTATAGGAAATATTGATGTCAAAATTAGAGTGATGTAAACTGTGATTTTATGGAATAAAATCACAGCGAAAAATGGTCGTAATCGCTAGGATTCGGAGCAATGACAGAAAGCAGGGAATTTGAAACAAAGCTCCTGACTGGCTGGTGGGAGCCACGTCAGAAATCTACATTTTGGTGTGGGTACCGGCAGTGGTGCCGGGAAAGAGATCAGCCTGGGACTCAGCCGCGGACGGACGCGTGTGTCTGTGTCCCGCGGGTCTGTATCTCGGTAGGCTACCAGGGGTGCGTTACCAAGAGTCTTTATTACAGGTTTAATCACATCCGATTGTCGGGCAGAGGCGATTAGACGTCAGCCGCTTTGATCGCAATCCGCAGGCCGAGAAGCCGGTTTTGTGGCCAAAGTAAGGTGCGGGAGGTCGATGTTCTATTCCAGCCGCAAATAAGGGGTTTTACAACCGTGCGGAGTGGTGTGTTGTATAAAATGCATATTTCTCATTTCACTTAGTAGTTTGAACCTATATTGATTCTCGAAAAACAAGTGTTGAGTGATTGGTCACTTACAGACATTGACTTGTGATCTTAAGTAAATTAAAACTGCAGAGTTAGTCAAGGCAATCCTTGCAAAGGGATAGATTTGATCAAAACCTGCGTTGAGTAATTAATTAATGAATATAAAGTAACTGCTCTCGAACGGACAGGTACAGATTGGCTTACCAAACTTAGTGGCCTGATCTTAAACACGCCCTGAGATATAACTCGGTGACGAACATATCGCGAAGCGAGAAGTGCAGTGGAATAAGAGACTACGACGGAGACTGTGCGGCATCGCGGCGAGTGGAAATGTGGCATACGGGGCCAAAATTCGTAAATGTAAGGCTAGAGACTGACACAAGGATGGAGCTGCATGTGAGCACACACCACTGAGACACTGCGGCTTTGACGGCGAGGGTACTGGCTGTTGGACTGACATATGGACGGAGCAGCGACTGTACCACGACACAGGTCTTTGGTGGCGGGGGTACCGACGTCGGACAGCGAAGGAGTTGTCCCAGAGAAGACATCACGGCCTCGCGATCACCCGGCAACAGATGGGACGGTGCAATGCATCGAACCCAAGTGCCGATTGAACTGTCCAGGTGGTAAGTGGTCACTTCAACGTACATTTCAGCAGTCAGGCGACGTGGTCCAGGAGGAAGCAGCGAGTGGTATCAGCGGTGAAAGTGTTAGCTGTTGTGCATGCTACCCCTAGGTTATGCTCACTAGGTACCGCTTAGCAAAACTCCGAGACATCGACAGGCTGTTCCCAGAGGAAAGAGTGCAGACAGGAGTAAATACTATAATGGAGGGTAAAGGTGCAATAATTCCTAATGAAGTAGAGCTCAGTGAAAGGCCAGAGATGGATGGGATGGACAGTGTTTCTACAGACCCTGGTATGAACCAAGGTCTAGGTAGGGTGACGACCTAATCGCTGCGGAGCAGTTCTGCATCGGGAGCCGGCAGTGAGGTACATATACAGGGCCCTGAAAAGGTAGAGTTGCATGAGCTGTTAGGAAATATGATGGCAGTAATACAAAATCAATCACAAGGCATGTAAAAATAATTGAGAAGCTAATCACAGGAAATGAACAGCCAGTTACAGGAACTCAAAGGTCAGTCACAGGGCTTGCAAAGTCAGATGCAGCAGATGGGGAATGGGATAAGGAAATAGCTCACTACAGTAGCTGAGCGATTTCGCACTTTCGATGCCCGGATGGAACATCAGTTCGCGAAGCACGCCACCGAGATATAGGCGAAAGGTTAGAGATAGTGGCGGAGGTTAAGTCGCACTGGCACGTGGAAACTGACAGGCAGAACGAGGGGAACATGCTAACCAGAGGGACAATTTGCGAGAAGATAAATGCAGTTGCGGAGTTGTACGAAACTCATGTTCAGGTTGTGAGGTCAGATGTTCAGGTCATACAAATGCACGTCGAAAACATCTCTAGCGACGTGAGTCGTATTGTCAATACTGTGCTCTCGTTACAACGAAAGTTAGGTGACGTAGAGATAGGACAAAATAACTTGACGCGAAAAATCGCACAAGGCATGTCTATAGGAGGAGCACTGACAGTTACGGCGCCTAATGCGAGCCGATTAGTCCCTGTTTTTACTGGACAGCTAGATGGTGCCAGGCTGGTCCGCTTTATAAAACACATGGACAAATATGTCAGGAATTTTCCATGTAGTGAGATCATGCGTGTGGAGTTAATTCTGAGTCTGTTGGCAGGGCCTGAGGACAACTGGGCGCAGTGTGTGTTGGAAAGTTGGGAAACTTACGACGAATGTAGGGCAGTATTCATGCATCGCTTTTGGTCTCCGATTGTCTAGGAAAAATTGGTAAACTACATTTATCAGGGTCAATATGGCAAGGACAGCGAAGTGACTATGTCCGATTATCTAAGAGAGATAATCGACGAGAATCGATACATGGACCAATCGTTCTCTCCGTCACGTTTTGTCTACCATTTGGTGAAGCACCTACCACTGTATGTCAGAGATGCGATAATTACCGCCGAGGTAGAGCACACCAACGCACTAATTAGGCTGGTAGAATGATTAGAAATGCAGACAGACCAAATTCAGCTGGATGGGGTTCAAGGCCAGGCACGGGTCGAGGGACGTCACTGGAAACGAGATAGCCAGGAACGCGGACAGAGCAGACGCAGATGGCGGAAAGAAAGAGGGTATATACGAGGAGATGATGACCGAGGAAACGGGTCTGCGGGCGGTCAGCCCCCATTGACATGCACGGCGGGCATAAGACAAGCAACAGAATTGAATGACCCGGTAGGGACAGAAACACATGCTAGAAGCAATGGGATCGTTGACTAGGGTCTCGAGAATCAAGTATACACAGTGGCTAAGGTAAACGAGCAGTTTGCTCAGTCGGGAAATGGTCAGAGCCTAACTGCAGGAGTCCCGCACAGTTAAGGGTTCGGAAGGAATGGCTGGAATACCAGGCGTACAGATGTGAATTAAACCGCCTTTTGCGACTGCTGGCAAGGAAGAGGCACGCCTGATGGGCGACCCACTTAAAAGTCGTAGAACGGTACATCAATGAGACAGTGCACGAAACGATAGACATCACTCTATGCGAACTGAATAATGGTAAGTTGCCGCCGCAGTGGATTGGGAAATCGGTTCGATTCCCAGCGCAGCCGATTAGAGAAGCGGAGGAAGTCTGTCGGCGAGCGTTGCGTAGGATGCACAGACTAGCAGCACAGCGGGTTCAAATGAGGCAAGCGAAGCGAGCGCCAGATATCATGACAGTAAGGAAGAAAGTTCTGGTCAGGAAGATGAATTTATCGTCGAAGATACGTGGGAGAGTAGCTAAAACGGCGGACCTATAAGACGACCCTTTTGAGGTCCTGAGTAAAAGAGGAAAGGGGTCATACGATACCGGCATGGTAGGGGTTTTCAGGGCCGAGGAACGTACAATATCGATAAGCTGAGGAGATATGTTTCCCAGGTGCAGTCAGGGCAGTACGCTTCGTGAAGCACCCTGTGGAAGGACGTTGTAAATAGGCCGGGGAAAGAGCTGTTGTATATATTTTTGGTGTGTTTTTTTTGTTGCCACCTGTAGTTTATGAAGGGGGATAGTCGACCTTGGCCTGACCCTAACTGTAGGAACTGGGCTGAAAGCAATTTCATGGGTGTTTTTTTGCTCCTTCCCACAGTATCTGTGATTTTTTTTAGTAAATTTCGACACGCACCGGTTCGACCCAGAATTCCCTCAGGGGTACTAGGGGGCACTGACACCTATAATGCCTTCCCGCAGCACTCACTCGGCACTTCCTTCATGCTAACCCCTTTGCATTTGTTTTTAAATCCTGTATTGATCCTCGAAAAATACGTGTTGAGTGATTGGTCACTTACTGACATTGAATTGTGTTCTTGAGTTAATTTAAACCGCACGTCTAGTCGAGGCAATCCCTGGCAAGGGATAGATTTGATCACAACCTACGTTAAGTAATTATTTAATGAATATAAAGTAACTGCTCTCGAAAGATGGGACATGTACAAAAGTGTCTTACAATGATTCTGCATACAGATTCCATCATTATGTATGTCAATACGTTTACCAAGAAAATACCCTATGCTTTGTCGAAGAGAAAATTTCGATAATACAGTTTGAAAAAATGTTATGGTTGTTCAAAATCTGGAAATACAATAAAATTTTCTAACACTTAACTTAGCCTTAGCTTAATATTTTCTGGAGTATTCCTTTATCTAATAGGAAAAGTCGAAATTGCAGTTTTTTTCCTAAAAATTACATATTATTACGAATTCCCCAAAAATATGCTGATAAGATTTTGTATTTTGTTCGTGACAATCAAACAAAAAAGAATACTTAAATAACATAACTAAAAAAGAAGAGCAAACCACTCATATTTTATTTTGTATCTTCTGATTTCTATCGCTTTAAATTCTTGCAGTAATGGAAATATTACGTTCCAATATTTTTTTTTTTATTTTATTTTTTGTGTTTTTCCTATGTGCTGGCTTCATAAGTGTTTTGTTTTATCATAAATTATTTTTAATTTGTTCTGAGTTACATTGTTTCTGGTTTGTTTGTTTGCTTCCTCCGCTGTTTTTTTTTTTTTTTTTTCGAGTCTTAGCGGTTTAGTATCACTTGAGTACATTTTTTAATTTAAACGTTTGTTTCTAACACACACTATCACCGAATACGAATAACCAACGTTTAGTTAAACTATAGGCAAGTGTTTACTAATACTTAAGACGCAGCAAAAAATCAGTTGTTTCTATATAATGGTAAGTATAACGGCTGATGTTGAATGACAGCTCCGGTACAGTACACAATAAATTCTTCTAGATTTTATAACTCAATCCATAAAGTAATATTCGTGTGGAAAGTTACAATAAAACGTACGGTACATTAATATAAAAGTAATTTAATTTTAAAAAAATCTATGTTTTACCTTAGGTCCAATAAATAACGCTATTTTCACATTATCTTCAATATGCGTCTTTTCTAGTAGCCGTACTTGTTACGATTTCGGGAGGACAACGCTCACTTCAGAAGTTGTTGAGAACGACGGAAATTAATTTCCTAAATTCCTATGCACAACGAAAATTTATTAATTTAAATTAGCCAGGCATGCGCCGTATACAACCAATACCCATAGAGTACTGACACCCATCGTTCACAGACACAGAAGAAACGAAGTTCACGGAGATGACCTAGCAAAATATAAGAAAGTGTCAATATATCATTAAAAAAATCCTTTTAACTTACAGTAAAAATATCCAACAAACTAAATGCAAAAAAAAAACATAGTGAGAGTTGCTTAAATAGTTTTTAATAGCTGTAGATGTCTGTGAGAACCACTTAATATTTCCAATTTTTAATTCTTTTTTACAATTTTTTAAAAATATTTACGTAGAAAATATACTGACATTTACTGTGTGTGGGCGTTTACTTGCAAGCGACTGTAAAATTCGGCTGTAAAAGATTCTGACTTATGTGTATTTCTTTGTTGAAATTAATAGTAGCCTACTCTTATATATATTCGCATATACCAAGGTATAAGCGATCTTAGAGCTATTTTATTACATGGCGCTGCAAGACATAAGAAAAAAGTTGTAGTTCTTTGAATGTCTGGATTGTTTCGGAAATTGACACATGCCCACGTACTTCAAGAAAGTCAGAGGTTGACTAGTAACTTCGAAAGTTAAATAATAATTTTAATTTACAGTTATGTTGACGTTCTACAATATAAATATAAAAGTTATTTTGAAAATGTGTTTTTCTTATATTAAAAACCATATAAGAACACGTAACAAAGAGTAACATATTGCAATGCTTACCATTTTTCTTTATTGTTCCATGTATTTCTGTTTCGGAAGACATGGTTACTACTGATTATATAAAATGTTACGACAAATTTTAAAATGTTTCCGAATCTTTCTGTATTTAATGTTTGTCCTTTCTTTTCGATGTCACATTATTATAAGATCATCTTCTTGTATGTTAATTAGTGAATCCATATCCAGGGAAAAAAAACTTTTGAACATAATGGCCGAATTTCATCAAACGTATTAAACGTATAGCTTTAAAAAAGTGACCGGAAACTGTTCTATGTTGTAGGTGTAAAGTAGAATTTTTTAAAAATATGGCCATTTGAAGATCTTTTGGCTATATAAGATATCTAAGGAAGTATGTTTTTTTTTTAAGTTAAGCAATTTTTATACACACAAACTATTTTATAAGGAAACTTGACTTAAATCTATTTCGTTCATACCAAGTTGAAATATTCTAAAGTAGCTCTTTTTTTTTTTTTTTTTTTTTTTTTTTTTTTTTTTCGTTGTGGGGGTTAATTTTTTTTTTTTTTTTTTTTTCATAATTTCGTCAAGCTTGGTAGAAATTTTATTACCAAGTACAATTAGTTAACTTTCTGTAGTTTCTTAATTTCGTGTTCATATTTTAAACATGGCTAACATTTGAAAATACAATTTAAACAAGGTTTTTAGCCTACCAACCATATTTTTTTAAAATTCAATAAAACTATTTTATCATAAACTGCTTTGTAATACTACCCAACAATATTTACTTTATTCCTGTCGTGTCAATTTTTTTTATCATGTTCCATTTGATAATATTTTGGCACCAACTTATGCTATTTGGTCAATATTAACGAAATTCTTATTTTTATGTGTCATTGTGAAAGATTTGATTAAAGCCTTTTTTGTAGTCTGCGTCCACCATTTTAAGAATGGCAATGAACAATTAAATGCAGATTTTGTTTTATTTAGATAAATGCATGTCTGTATGTAACCAAGGTTGCTATTTTAAAACATCATATTCTAAACCTCGATTTCAGCAGTCGTAGTCGAATGTGTACCATATTATAAGATTGAATTGCACGCATAAGTAGCTTTATTGAATTTGTAAATGTACCGGACCAAGTGTAACTTTCTGGGTGAAAGTGTGCCTACATAGGCTCATTAGTTATTCTTGTCACTTCCTGTTTAAAGTACTAAGATAACACTTTTAGAAAAATATTTTAAGTAACTCTGCTATATCGCTGCCTACAAATAATTTGGGATAGTTACTACATTCTTAATTTAAATGCAATAAATTAAACTTCATATATTTTTTACTTTGTTTGGTTAATTGTATTAAAAATTAAATGTTTTGGCAAATATATAACTCATTGAGAAGTATGTATAAGTCAAATGAAGATACGGTGTGAATAAATGCTTCGAAATGCGAATAGTTGTTGGCCCACGTGATAAGTCTTGTTGGAATCGTTTGCCACGTGTGTTTCCTATCGTTACACTCAACGCACGACAACCATACATCAGCGGTTATCTTTTAAATGTCACTGTCGACGCAGATACTATATCAGATCATGCAAATTTTTTTCTGTAGCATGAATTATGTAATATAACCGAAAGTGTGTATAGTTAAACTTGTAATCAAATACGATCAACGATTAAAATTGTACATTATATGGCTACCCTCTGCAGTAAAATGTACCTATGGTTTTCCTTTTTTTAAATATGTAAACGCATATTTATCTTAATAAAACGATTGTAACTTACATTTTTTGGACAATTACATCCATGAAGTGCAACTCCTAGTTATAATTTAATTCGCAATTTCTGTTGAAAGTAAAAAACTTCACAAGTTCTTTATACAGGGAGGTCATTAACTACAGGTACAAACTCAGGGAGGTGATTCCTTATGGAAAATAAAATAGGATATACGTAGGACAGTTTGTACCTAAGTGTAATATTGTGGGAGTAATGAGTCGCAGAATATCGAATTTGAAAACCGTATTTATTTTAAATATCGGAAACAGAATTATGTAAAACGACAATATTCTAAACATTGATTTGTGTTATAATAGTCTTCAAAACATCATCAAATGCTGGTTCATACCTTCAGGCATTACTAAAAGAACAGGGGTGGCCACCCTCTAAGTGGACTAAACGTTTGTGCCATCGGGGTAGTGGAACATTTGACGATGTTTTATTGAGTAATGCGAGCTTTGTAATAAAAATGGTCCACTTATTGCAACTGTTTAGGGGTCATAGTTTTCGTGAAAAATGCACGCAAAACTTTATCTGAAGCGATAGAGTACCAGGAGAGCATAGGCAATACTGCGTACATTGTGTTTGGAAGTGCTCAGTTGCTCTATCCAAAATGGG
The DNA here is from genome assembly GCA_003012365.1 of Medauroidea extradentata. Lineage (NCBI taxonomy): Eukaryota > Metazoa > Arthropoda > Insecta > Phasmatodea > Phasmatidae > Medauroidea > Medauroidea extradentata. The sequence goes on from PNEQ01090387.1 coordinate 85,567, forward strand.
TTAGAAAACATTACATACGAAAAATATCGTGCAGTAACTTGTAAAGAAGATAGCCACCCTTACAAAGCGACGTTTTACCGAACAAAAATTAAATCTAACAGACATTAAGAAAGGCATTGTGAATGAATACATTGATCGTAAGCATTTGCACAGCCACTATTGTGGTGTACAACTTCGAGAAAAACGAGGGAGTGGTATGGTTCTATCAATGTGTGTGTGTATTACGTAGGTATTTTGTATTGCTTTTCTAAGATGTAATAGAAATGCATAATACAAGTCACATTCACGCAACATGTTTGTGTGAACTATCGAGAAGAAACACATGTGAGGGTGCACTTTATTGCCTGCCATGCTGCGGAATGTCCAAGCTGCTAGTTCAGCTAACTCTGCAGCAGAATATGTAGCTATAACATTCCACGCATAAAGTAGTGTTAAGTTTGTCCCTGCCACTAACAACTACTTCAACTGGGCCTTATTTATATCACTGCAAAGTTTCGAAATATATACTTGAAGTTTAATACCATTAGAAAGTTTTGGTGGGAAAAGGATTCGCGGTACGTATTTGGTGCCCAAACCTTGAGATTAATGAAATGATGTATGTGAGCTGATGTTGTCCAGGAACCTAAGTAAACTGCATAATCAATTTTACCCCTATTTAACGACTACATGCTAATTGCAGTAATTCGATCTGCCTTGCAGGTTTGTGTCTCAGAATTGAACGTTCGGATGCTCCCAGAACCTCTCGGAATGTAGACCTCAGCAACAAACAACAGCGTCAAGTAACGACGAAATTATTCATGAAAAAAAAAATAAAGTATTCATGTCCAGGGCTCATAGAAGTTGTACTACACCACGTCTCGATGTATTACAGTAGAGTAAAACTCCTTTATAATTTATTTCTTGTTGGTCGTACTTGCTTTTCTGATCGTCTGCCTTAAAAGTTTACAAACTTAGTTCTACTATTTATAATCAAGTTATCTTATAAAGTAAAAAAAAAAACATACGTATACATTTTTTAATACTAACGTAAGCATCACTCTGAAGAGAAACACGCCTCAATAACTGTATTGGTAAGATATTATGGGCTGATGGAGAGTAAATGTGCTAATTCACCCTCATGGGTGTCGAATTTGGAAATATCTTAATTTCCATTTTTATTTAGACATCTCTATATCCAATTGAAGTGCAAGTAATGACCGCAGCCAGTTCAGTTGAATCAAAATCGATCATACATTAAAAACACACATGACCCCTGCAAAGTGGTGAGAGTTAGAGTTTCGAAAAATTTAAAAACAGATTTGCGATCATTTCTGTGTTCATCATCTTAAAGACAAAGTTAAAACTGTATATCTCAACGTGTTCGATACATACATATATATATATATATCGATGATTTATGTAAAATACATTACATATCCTTTCACGTTCTAAGTGAGTAAATTACGATAAACCCTTTAATCACGTTTTAGAAAACTTTATTGGTGTCTCGTGGACGTGAGAAACACGACAATAGCTCGCTAGGCTTAAGACATCGAATATTAATTGAAAACTCTTTTTACCACTTTTCACCCTTTTTCACCTCCTTAGGTGGTGGATTTCGAAAATTCAGAAGACATTTTTTAGTTATTTGGGTAAGCATCGTTCTTAAACAAAAATCACGTAGGTGTATAAAAACTTAGTGGTCGATATATATCGATTGTGAATCTAAGATACATGTTTCCCTATATTCACCTATTTGGGGTTGAATTCTGAATTTATATTGAAATTGTGTTTATGATATTTACATAAGTATAAATCTAAAGCAAAGCGCACTTCGATATCTCGATTGGTTAGATAAATATAGAGGAATAATTGAAAACATATTTCACGAATTTTTCAACACCTCTACTAACTAATTTAGAAAAATCTTTACGTTCTATGTTAGTCATTTGTATACGTAACCAATTGAAGTAAAAATCACGACGATAGTCAATTGTATTCCAGTGATATAGACGATTCATTAAAGACATATTTCCCCCTTTTTACTGCTTGGAGGTCGAATTTCAAACATTCCTAAAACTGTTCTTTGGACATTTACGTAAACAACATTTTGAAGAGGAAACAAACTCTTTATCCCAAAAGATTGAATAGATACCGATAACTGATCGAAAACACATTTTAAGATTTTTCAAACCCTTAAAGTTGAATTTCGATTAACCCTAAAATTGGCTAATATGCTTATTTATGCGTGTCCCATTAAAGTAAAAATCACGATTATAGGCCATCTGGTTCGAGCTCTATCAACGTTTCTTCGGAATTACATTTCACCCCTTTTAACTCATTAGAGATCGAAAAATCCTTTCTTAGTGTTCGCCTACGACCTGGGTGGAAACCACACAAAATGTTTCACGATTTTAGGTTAGTCAGTCAGTCAGTGTTCATTTTTATGTATAGAGATTAGCAAAAACATCTATTACATTTGATTGCTAAGGTTCATTTCATGAAAATAGAGAATTTTGTAATGAACTAATTTATTTAGAAGGTTTTCTTATGGTTTCCTTAAAAATAAAAATGTTCCATGTTTACGACAATTACGGTTAACAACAACATATGTTATAAACCTCTGTAATTTACAAGAGCAGGATATCTGATTAATTTAAATAAATTTGCCAGATTATCCCACAGAACGTTAGGAATGCAGCGTGCGCTCACTCTTAAAAGTATTAGGGAGCTTGTGTGCGTTAATTGGGTATTTTATAAAGACAAGTGAAAGGCTTCTTAAGCTGAGTTATACTGAACTGGTTACGTTAAAAGTGGACGATTACCTTTATTCGTATCAGCAATTATCAATATTTCGACGTAATTCCGCATGTGCGAATTCTAAGTTAAGATCTTAAAGTACAGAGAGTAATCAGTGTGGATCATACATACTTCCAAATTCAATAAAACAATCATGGAGGTTTTAAAATACATTATTCATACACGAATAATATCCCTACTACCGCTATACGTATACGTAAAATATTATGTACACAATTGTTGATACAAGAACGGTAAAGTGTATACTTGTTTTTTTATCGTTGCCCAAATTTCAAATGTACTAATGTTGTCCCCAAAAATTTATAAATCTGAAGAAAGTGCAAATTAACGTTGTTCCAGCTATTCCTTCTGAAATAACCCTCATGGGAATAGACCACAGATGTGAATGACAAGCGGTGCATCAGATTAACAACGTAATCCTCAAAGAGTGTCAGTAATTTTTATGAGTGTACTTAAATATAATAACGAGAGGTTTAATTTAGTGTTACTGTATGACCTTCACATTGTTGGAAATTCAACTGAGATATTTCGGCCAGTGCTCAACATCGAGGTCTTTAGCGTTGGTCAGAGGCGACATGGGGTGAATAGGCCTATGGAGCAGCGCCGAAATGAAGGGACGGGGGAAACGGGATATCCCCGAGAAAACCCGACGACCAGTGGCATCGTCCGGCACGATTCCCACACGCGAGAAACCGACGACTGACCCCGCCAGGACTCGATCCCGAATCGCCTTGTTGGGAAGTGAATAGTCTGACCGTTAGTCCACCGCGGCCCCTTGTTAGAAAGTAACCCTTGTACTGAATTATTGCCAATGCTAGCATTTATCCGGGACGAGAGGACGACGATGCGAGTCAGAGGTAAAGAACTGCACATGATGTATGTTGATGTTTAGATCAGGGGTAAATGTGTTATTTGGGGTGTTATATCCAGGAGTCATATGGGAATTCTACCAACGCACAGGAAGCAGTGACGAAGACCGCAGCATGATTAGCAGTGTACTACTGCGATGTCGAGTCAGTTAAGATGGGACATAGAGATGGACGGTGGAGTAATTAACGGGGGATGAGCGGCTGTGTAGATGGTTGTGTGAGGGGCTGTGAGGGTGGAAGGGTTGGCCTGGCCGCACCGTATTGGTCGCACGTGTGCCCCCCGGCCTAGCAGACCGGATACCAATAGAAACCTTCACCGCAGAGGCACCAGCTTGTGTCCTACCCCAACCTCTCACGTCTGCGACAGAGAATTCCGCCCGGTTACAACCTTCTACCTCAGCCTTCCACTCACTTAAATAGCGCACGCTTAACGGCCCGCGACTTATTCAACACAGATCAAGTCTCGATGTAATAATATAACGGAATATCTGAGTTATACATAAACATTAAAAAATCTGTAACTTTTGAAGTCAGTGTTCGAAACGATTTGTAAATGTAAACATACCTAATGGGCAAATTTTATTTTCAAAGTTTTAGGAGTTAACTGGCAATCACATTAGTGTACTATCACTTAATGTGATAACATGTAATTGAGCGACGACCTCGACTAATTTTTAAACTCGCTGGAACAAATTATGTATTTATGGGCGTTAATATTATTACCTCTATATATACACGGAGTCCTAACTAACGAGGTCGATACGTGTTTTTTTACGAAAAATGTTTTTATAGGATTTTAAGCAGTGACATAAATAACTACCGATAATTCATAACGTTAACTTAAAGCATTGTTTATTTCCTTCGGCTGTATGTCAATTTACTTTACTAAGTACTATGTGCATAGGTACTAATTTTAAAAAGATTCTGAAAAATTTACATCTGATACCTTGCCTGGTCATAAAAATAATTAAATATCCTAAATGAAAAATATGAACATGGCATGAATATAACACATAACCGCAAAGTATACCTACTAAGTAGACTACTACATATGTACCACGTTTGATTAAATTAAGGAAAATTTTCCCGCGCGTAGCTCGTATGATCAAACAAATTTTGAAGAACAACCATTTGGAAGAAAATGAAAACGCCATGAGCATCATGTAAAAATTACAACGTTAGCAAAATTATTAGGATATATGTACGGGACTTGAATAATTCTGATGTATGGTACCTAAGCCATCTCGGGCGTTGAGATAATAATAAAAATTGCCACCATTGTAAAATATGAACACAGCAATCACAAAAGGCATACATTTAATGCCAGGCTACAAGTTAGGGCAGGTAAATACCCAACTTCAATGAAATTATGATACTGGTTCCTCATGTAGGGCGTACTAGCGAGTTCAAAACGCGTTCAAATGGCTGACATTTTGAAGAAGATGAATGTTAAGTGGACAAAATAAATAAAAATAATTCAGTTTTACTAATAACTATATGAGTAACGAGTGCGATCAAAACCAAACAAAATTTCCGTCTAATAAATATTGTAAAGGATGAGTTGTTCAAATAGCGCTGTTATAAATATGTGATTATGACCACAAAAGTAAAGCCATTGTACTAATATCTATACGTGAAAAATATTTATATAATTCTGATGTAGGCCTATGTTTGTTAACATGTCTCGTGTGTTCTATAATTGTCCGAATTGCTGCTATGGAATAATATAAACAATGCAAGATTTAATAACAGGAAAGAAAGAGTTGCTGCTTAAAGTCCCATACGAAAAATACTATAAAGAAAACCTTGCACGACAGTTTGATGCGCTGCGAATAGAGGCGATATGCTTCTCGTCGAGAATGATTCTTTGCTTCTAATCACGCCGGTGTTTCCAGGCGTCAAATGCGTACATTTGAAATCGGCATCTCTTAAAACATATCTGGTGTGTCCAATAAATGTTCAACTCTCCGCTATTTGTGAAATAAGAACACGGCATACACAAAACACATAAAAATTAAATCACCTTTATTAGTGCCGTAAAAAGGGGTAAATAGGATGACTGGTATGAATAGAATGAAAAATTTAGAACTAAATTGTCAGTTCAAAATTTGCTTTAGAATATTTTTTCCTTAATAGACAAATCAATGCTGTTTACAAGTGGTTTAAATGTTACACAACTAATAAAAGTACATGTTGTGAGAAACATATTTCAAATTTAGATTATATTGATCCTGTTCACATTTGTTCACGGTACTATGTGAGTTGTGTGCCAGCAGACGTCTGAGCACAGGCGAGTATCCCAGTACTTCCTAGGCTGTAGCTCGTCACTGACGGGTCCGTAGTAGCACTACAACTGATCTGCCTGGCAGAATACGCGCAGACATAAAAACATTCGGTATTCTGGCTCCAGGAACAGCATGCACAATATGGAACATAACAGTTTTTCTGTCAACTACAAATAACAACGGACATGTGACAATGTGTGTTGAATAGTTTCTTTACATGATATGTGTGGTGTGATTTGTTTATTTAGTGTAACTGGAAGCACCTTTGCCGTAAAAATGTTTCTACGACATCAATTTTAAACTACGTGAGATAAAAAGAGACCACATTTGATAAGTGATAATACAGGTGTTCAGATGCAACAACAGATCACTTTACAATAAACTGGTTTCTATCTGAACGTTTATCATGTGAGAGCAATAGAGGCGTATTTCAAATAAAAAAAACCTTAACGAATTCAGATTTTGAAATACATTGAATTTATTTACTATGCATATAAAATCAAGTTGGCAGCACAACCACAGACTCTACCTGTCCCTCTACAGTTACGTCAGGAATTGTAATTTGTTAATAGTTATAGGTAATATTAACAATTTTAAAATTTACATTCCAACAAAACGTTATTTAAGTCTATAGTTTGCCAGGACAACTGACGTTTTTTTTTTTTGGAACGTCAGTCCGAATAATAAGCTTATATTGAATCGTGATGTCACTTTTTCTGGAGGGGCGGTGGCCTAGGGGTCAGACCTTTCGCCTCCCACCATGGCGATCCGGGTTCATAGCCGGCGGGGTCGGTCCCCGGATTTTCGCATGTGGGAATCGTGCCGGACGATGCCGCTGGTCGGCGGGTTTTCTTGGGGATCTCTTGTTTCCTCCGTCCCTTCATTCCGGCGTTTCTCCATACTCACATCATATCACCAGCGCTAAAGACCTAGATGTTAAGTGCTGACTAAAACCTCTTCACTCACTCATTTTCTCTGGAGTCAGGACAACTGTGAATGGGTCGAAAAACTCATGTGTGTGTGTATATAGGTAATTGTCTTATAGCTTCATAATCAAAAAACAACAGTAATATTTTAGTTAGACTATATGTGCTGTGCTTTCAGAAGACTACTGAAATGGCAGCCAGTAAGACACTTGCAGTATTTAGGCCCGAATAAGAAAATTAAATCTAGAAATACTAAAAGAAAATATATTACGACGTTTAAGAAAAAATTTAAGTTATTTTTACGGAAAACAGAAACCTTCTGTAATAATAAAGGGTAAATATATTAACATACAGTTTTCTTACTCACTAAATATAAGACTTCAAATTACATTGGAGTTGTGGTTTTCAACAATACTCACACAACGCCACGCAGCATTGCGCAAATTTACTTGAATACAACATTTTCTTTCAAGAAAAGCCTATCCTCAAACTTGTAGTTTCGCGAACATTTAAAAAGGTAGGCCTACTGCTGAACATATTCACACAAACTTGCAGCTTGTATTGAAAACAAACACTGTTGTCTTTAAATTCAAGACTATTTGACTGTAAAAGTTGTGAGTGTATGAATAACATGCACAGATCAAATGTATCCTGTACTTAGTTCTAGTTCTTTCATTTTCTATACATAAACTTTGGATCAGACTTTGTACCTTAATTACACTATTATATACGTAAACGCGTCATAAAATATAGGTATATAGTTTAAAGTCACGTTCAGGCGAATCACCGACGGAAAAACTGCGCGCCATTAGAGCGCATAAATGTGATTAGGCTAATGGTGAGTGTGTCAGATTCGGCTTAACGCCCTCGCCTTTCGAGGCAAAATAAGGCAGCATATATAAAATATTTTAGCAATAAAATATAATTTACAGTAAAAAAAAAATAATTGTTTTTAACTGCAGCTGCATAGACATTTGTATACAGCTTTTATAAAACGTTTCTAATATTTTTGTTATATTCTTGCAGTTTTAACTTTGGTGGTAAACAACACTTAATTAAGAAACACATACTTTTTAACGCTAATGTAACTTACTATACGCGACGACATTATTATCATTATTTTATTGCTGTTATTATTGTAGTGAATGATAAAATAAGTTTCGTGGCAATATGTGTACGTCTTTTTAATGGGCGTAAAACGGCATTTCTATACACTAAGAACATAATATACACTGCTTTAAAAAGTGTTTAGTTGAACAAGAATGTTCGATGTCATTGGAGATACCAATATGATGCAGCTGCACCAAATTGCATTCCACTGCATTGACTGTATTGAGTGTGCAAAGTCATATAAACTTCCCGAGTGGATATAGGCTGTTAGAAATATTTTCGTTAGTGTTCGGTCATGTAATATAATCACATTGTTAGGTAAGGTAAGTGGACTTCGCGTCTCGTCGACAGCGAGGTCATTAGAGACAGTAGCGCACAACTTGGCACAATGACAGCAGCTGGGAGAGTAGTCTGTCATGTTGTTTGCTAAGAAGCCATCCCAGAATTTGCCTGGATTGATTTCGGAAAACCATGGTAAAGAGAAATCAATATTTTCGGAGCTGGGACTCGAACCCGGGTTCTCCCGAACGTGCGAGTCCAACTTTCTACCGTTGCGCCACTTCGCTCGGTTTCACATTATTAGGATATCCGTGCTTTGTTTTAGGATACTAATCCTGCAGTTGTCCTTTGTAGTGGTTCTTAAAACAACTGTTTTTAGTCTCAATACAATTCTGAATATCAGACTGTGTACTGACCGCTCGCCAGAACTGAGTCCCTGGCGTGTAAACATTTTTCTTCCTAAACGTAATGTACGCTGCAATAACGCAGTGACAATCACGTTGTAACATACGGCGTCACTTTGGGTAGCATGTGCTTCGACATGGTGTTGTCCACGTTGTAATATTTCTATAGTTACGGACGAGAAAGGCATGTCCGCCAGGGACTCAACAGTTAGCGCGCGGGCGGTAATGTGAATAACCTTCCCGTACCACTTTGACTGTAGTTTAGCCTCCAGGGCCTTGCACACAACTAAGGGCCTTTACACAATTGAAAACGTTCAGTATTTGACTTTACAATAGCTTTCAATACATGGCTTCTTATGGAGTCATACACAATGATGTCGCCGAAGCTAAAGTCACGCAGCCTTGACTTCATGTTTCCGATAAACTAAAAACCTAAAGTCAAAGTCAAGGTGGCCTTTCGAAAGGAACCAGCGGGTTATGCATGTTAAAGCGAAAAAGGTTTATTTCAGAGTAGTCTTTTTTGTTTTCTTCTCCAGTATAGGGTTTTCGTGAAAAAGTAACAGGTATGTCTTAAATGTTCCTCGTAAAAAATTAGTAAATAGCGCTAGAAAAATATAAACAATGAACTTTGAGATGCGTCAGTAGATGACATTGCTTTTGTTTTGAAATATAGTTTAACTATTGCAAACATTTTAAAAAATTTGCTTATTTTTAAAATATATATATGATATAATTTAATCGCATATATATATATATATATATATATATATATATATATATATATATATTATAATATCTATGTTTCAAAACACATTTTCAAATGTTTTTCAACTGTCGTTACTTTAAATTTACGTTAGTATTTTGCACTGACGAAATACATATAGTAACGGAAACGTAAAGACAAATGTTAAAGTATTCAATTGTGTATTGTTCTTAAGATCGCCACATCGCTACCCCGTTTACCCGCGCTCAGACTTGCAAACACGTCTGCCGGATACAGTAATAAGTGTAACGATATTCTGATGTATGGTTCTTAAGATATTCCCTGTGTTCAAGCAATGTTCAATTGGTTACCATTCTGAAAATCAAAACACAGCTAAAAACTGAATATATCAAAGTCAAGACAACTAAGTACCATATCTGTACAAGTTGACAACATAAGTTCATATAGATTGCATTTTTTTTTTGTTATAGCATGCAAAAACTTAAATTTCAGTTAACGTGTTAAACTTAAAGCTATGTTGAACGTTCTTCTAATAAAATTAATTTAACAAATTCGCAATTACCTTACAACTGTAAACAGGCGTATGTTATCAAAGGTAAGTATTTCTGTTGAATGTAAGGACTATGCGGTAGGAAAGAAACTATATAAACGACCATTTTCAAACAATACTAGCTCCTTTAGCTTACTTTCCGATGGAAAAATAGGCAAACGAAATAAACTTCCTGTCTCTGTGTGTGTTTGTTCATGTGTGCTCACGTTTATGTTGCTGTGTGTTGTATTTTGACATATGTTATGTGTTTATAAGTGAGTGAATGTGCCTGCCGGTACTTATGCCAAGCCGTCTAATGTATGGGTAACATTCATTAGAGTGTTAATATATTAAAATGTTTAGTATTATTACACAAAACCGAGGGAAGGAGAAGTACGAATAATGTGATGAAAGCAGCAATGCCGTCGACTGTTCCATATCATGTAAAATCTACACCTAATGCTCATTTGCTGTTCCACCCAGGAAGTCAGTTTAAATTACAGTGAGCTATGTAACCCGGTAGGAAGGATCACATAAATCAGCGGTTTAGATGTGTTGATCCCATGCCTTTGGTCCAGACTGTCTCCTTCCTGGGTTATCGCAACCCTGACCTCCAGGGACGTCTGCACAACCAGCCAGCTCGTAGCGCTGTGAGCGAATATGCTCAGTGAGGCAGCCTTAACGATAATTCCAAACACTCTTCGACCAAAAGCGTCTTCTTAAGTCTTTATACACAAGGACTATAACGTTGTCATTAAATGAACAAATAACTGCTTTATTTTGGCAAAAAATTGTATGCCTAGACGTTTTTAAGTTCCCTGTAACGCTTTTAGTTTATTAATATTTAGATAAATCTGTTTCACTGCAGTTTTTACAGTTTGTTATTTCAATTTTCCTGAAGTAAGAACTGAAAATTAGTTTGTGACAACTAAATATTTCCTGTTGCAACCTCAAATTAGTTGTGGTATAATTTTTTTTGCTCTGTGACTTTTATTTTATTAAACATAGTTTCATTGTGTAACCTAAATTTTTAGTCTAATTAGGTTTAATATCGTAGTTCTCATATTTTGCTGTTTTATACTAACAAAAATTTGTAATTCTCCTATATTTTGAAGAAATATTCTGTATAAATGTTGATGTAGCCTTACATGAAAATTAATAAGTTATGCATCGAAACTTTACGTAAGTGTATTTCAGTATCATTTAATTGCCTGGTGGAAAGAAAATATACAAAAGTCCGAAAGTAATAAAATTCCAACTACCAGAATTTCTATGGAAATAGATTAAGGTCCCTAATGACGATGTTACAAATAAAAGGGCACCCACAAAACAATAGTTCCCTCTTGGAAACTAAAATGAACGAAGTCATCTGACAACGAAATAAGCTCCTTTTCTTAGGAGGGAATTTCAGCTTGGCTACATGTCAAGCAGTTATTAATTTAAAAAGAAACTGGAGAACCTTCGTAATCAATTCATGAGATTTATTAGTAAGGAGAGCATCATTATCAAAGAGCTGCTTCAAGGAATTATGTATTTTTATTCTCTTCAGAAACCACAAGTATTAAATTTCTTTGGAGCAAGAGAGAGCAAATAAAGCCTGGAGGGTTAATAAAAACTTCTTTGATGTCCATGCCAGCTTGAAAGAAATTAATAAACAGAAGATATTTGGCGGCTTGTGTTAACGGTGAAAATAATATTACTAAATTTGCTGGTTTCATATCTGTAGTCACTCGAAGTTTTATAAAATGCGAAAATTTGGAGTAAGTAAACATTTTAAAGAATATATACATAAGTAAAGCAAAGCTGAAACTTTCGTAGTAAAATTAAAAATAATAAATTATTTAATTACATTGGCAAAAGCCATAAGTGCAAACATGATTTCAATCTATTTTATCACAGTGTGTCTTCTCTGATTGCCATGTTATTTTGTAAAAATACTTTTTTCTTCCTTAAAGAGCTCTGTTTTAGTTGCTCTTTACAGATATTTAAATAAATTTTATATTGAAAGTGTGTTAGATTCAATTATTTACTACTTATATTTCGCGTTAGCCAAAAAGATTTGATTTTCAAAGGCTGTCAGGCAAGAGAAGTTCTAGGGCCGCGGACACACTAGAGCTGCTAAACATGCTTTTTGTTAAATACATTTGGCAGTCATGTTAGATCGTGTTTAAAGTGTACATGTTTGCGAGGTTACACGACTAAACAGAATGATCGCAGTTAACTTTGTAACTTGGAATCTGAAATATACAATGTATTTAATTATCACATAAACACTCAACATTCGTGACTTTAAAATCATCATATGGCATCTAACTGCATCGCTGCTGCTTATGTAAAGTAGGTATAATTGTTTTATATCTAAAAGTTAATAAAGTTTAACGAATGCAAAATGTCGGAACGAAAAGCTACCACATTTTTTACACAGATCGTTACTCCAAGCAACTATTAGGAGAGAAGCATAAGTCGCTCGAAACTACATACAAACCAGTTTACTTTGAACGAGAAGAGACTGCGTTTTGAAGTCTTTCGTAGCTTGTGTAATTGCTCCATAAAACTAGAGCACTCACCTCTTATCAAGGCGATCCGGATTCGGTTCCCAAGTTTTTCGCATGTGGGAATCGTGTCGGACGATGCTGCTAGTCGGTAGGGTTTCTCGGATATCTCCAGTTCCTCCCCGCTACTTCATTCCGGCGATGCTCCATACTCACGTCATGTCACATTTCACCAACACTAAATACCCAGACGTTATGGTTTCATCAGTATCGCTTCAATCTACTAGGCCCTATACTAAGACCTTATGCTGTTTAATGCCATGTACAAGTGATCAAAAAAATTATTTAATGTTTAGAATGTGAGATGAAGTGAAAAATATTTTATCACTGATGTGGAGTGATATGATGTGAGTATAGAATATTAACGGAATGCAAGGGCTGGCTATACCTGCGGCCATCGGAAACGTCAGCCACGTTTCATAAATGCGAAACCGGGAAAGGCCCTGCAGGGACTCGAACGCGGATCGCTGTGATGAGAGACTAGCGGTCAGATCAGTCCAGCTATATGGCTTCTAGGACAAGATAATTAACAGCACTCAAAATACATGTGTTTCTACAACATAGGGACACTCTGAGACAGGTTAGTATTGTGCCGTATTATATACGTCACGACTTATATAAATTAAATATTAAAATGTTTTGTCTGTTTTCTCATAAGTTTAGGTTCATTTTCTTATCTTTTTTTATTTCATTGATATTATCTTGTTTACATTATACTAACAGTATTTTGGTGTCATTCAGTAATTTTATTTTACTCTGGATGTTTCTGTACATTTTATTTTTTAATTACAGTCTATCTTTCCTCCACATGTTAGTTATGAGTAGAGCCGATTCAGGCTGCAGTAATGTGTTACTTGCTAGCCGGACGTGCGCGGCTACGTTTTGCATTCCTTAGCCGAAGCTTTGTTTCTTCTTTATTTTACTGTTTCTTCCTGCAGTGCGGACATTTGCTGTGTCAGGGCGCGTGTATTATGCATGTCCATCACGTGATTTAGTCCTTTCTGTGCAGCTCTGTACACGTGAAAGCATTGTGTCTCCCTGTCGGT
>PNEQ01090388.1:0-15060 GCA_003012365.1 Medauroidea extradentata
ACATCAGGAAACATTGACACCGCGTGCCACTGGTGCATATATGAAAACAGGTCCTACTTCATCATCCAGTGCTGCGTCTCAATACTCTGGTGGTCATCTGATCTAGAAGTACAGTAGCTTCGAGCATGGTTAGTTAGCACTTGGATGGGTGGACATCAGGAAACATTGACACCGCGTGCCACTGGTGCATATATGAAAAACGGTTGGACTACAATAAAGGTCAACACAAGTAAAAGGCAAATTAGTAACTGTTCTCCATAAGTGACTGTCAACATCCTTTTGGTTTGCTCCTCGATTTATTTACAGCTTACGTTCGTTTCGGTATCGAATTAAATAAAATAGTTGTTAGATGCTATAAGCGTCAAGCGGACGACAGTCCGTTCATGGTAGCCGGCATGGGCGCATGGCTGTGTTTGTTTGCTACGCAGTCGTTAAAGGAGGACACGGCTGAGTTGCAGTAAGAAGGTAGGAGATAATCATGCTGTTTCTCCAGATCGTTGCTTCGTGCGCTACAGGAAAATAAAATCGTAAACAAGTTTGCGTCAAATCTACAGCTTTGGAAAGTCGTCTCAGTTAAGAAAACTGCAGATGTGTTCGGCTCACAGAGTAAAAGTACAGTCTGGGATTAGGTGCCTCGGTTTATTTACATCTAATAACCAGTCACTGTTTTAAATTGCAAATTATTTTGTGTAGTATGTATTTACTGTAACTAATTGGTGAACTGACGGGATTGTTTAAATACTTTTAAGATGTCATGAATATGGGGTATTTTATGAGAGTATGCATGAGCCGAGTTATCACCTTTTGTGGCCAAGTCAAATGGGGTAATTGAGATTGGTATAACAACTGTGTAAATTTATTTTAGTGTTGAAGGAGGGTACTGGCCTTTTGGCAATTTCCTGATTAAGGTGGCTTATAGTATGTAAAACGGGAGCTCCCTTTCGTGATGTATTTTCGGTGCCTATGGTAAGCATAATTTTGTATAGATGCGAAATTTCTACTTTTGCTGAATGTATGCACTTCCGCAATTGTAATCATATTAACACGAGCTCACATCACGTCATAACTTATTCACTGATGTAGATAAAATTCTGCTTCACTGCTACGATTACCACTAGTTACAGGAAATATCGAACACATACTGTTTTATTTTTTTTCCGAAGTGAGTTGTGGTCATAGGTAAGTTACAACACATATAACCTGACTCAATCATCTCTTATTCATTCAATTTAATAAATATCATACAGTGGTATGTGCTTCGTCCTGTTCGCTTTCCTACAATGTGTGTCTTAATACGGTACCGGTTTAGTGTAATTGCACTCCAACCATACATTTTATTTCTTAACTCAGTGATTTTCCAACTCTTCTTAAGGTTATCGAACCGAATTTTTTTTCATACTATGATGTAATGTATGCTAGTCCTTGCTGACTTCATTTCAATATATATCTTCAGACTACCTCAGAAAGCTAAAAACATCAGTACAATTACATTTTTATTATAAATATCTGTACAACCGTAGATGCTTTAGCTTCTCAACTTTCAACATATTCGACGTAATCATCTCGTCATATTCCCAATTGACTGACAGACGTATTAATACACCTCAACTCGTGCCCGAACTTCTAACACCCAAAGTATAAAATAAACCAAACTGTCAAATAATCATACATGTTTTTCGTCTCATACCACCTACCCTACCATGTCAACATGTACTGTAAATCGTGTCACAGATTCAACAAGTGTATCTTGAAGTCATTGACAGATATTCCGGGCTGTTCACATATGAAGCAGAAGGTAATGATGGCTTTACCATTAACACATCATTCGTAGTAGGTTCAATTTTCTCCTAAGTTCATTCCATCGTCGAATCTTGTTGCTTTCTAGGGAGAATATCATGGCATGTACTTATATGCTATACGTGCATACAGTCTACAGCTCTAACATCAATATGCTGTACGACACTGGTTTGTATTACATTTACTTATTCCTAGTTTCCATACAGCGTATCCACACGCAAATGTCTTGTATCACTGGTGTCTAGAAGGTGTTGACATCGATTCTCACAAAGTTAAACACGTAACGGTTACAATTTCCTTAAATGACGACGTATAGCTCAGAGAAGAGACCTTATCAAATACTAACCCGTAAACCGTTCCTAGTTGTTGCTTTTGTCCAATCCAGATATCCTAGTTTTCTCACTGGTACATACTATGAATAATACTTTAATGTCGTCCAGCGTCACGCACACATACTAATATTTTTCCATTAATACATGCTTGCGGTAAGAACACACACGAATATCTTCACTGGAGGTAATGTTACCTCTTCACTATTGAAATATCACCTCTCCGAGACTACTGATATTCGTATACTTATTGCTGTTATTAATATAAGTTATTTTCCTTTTATCTTCTATCCAGTCTTACAAACATGTTTGTTACCGAATTTCATGTTTTATTTTAAAGTGCATTCATATATACATTTCACATTTCATTGCTAGGACAAAAATATCGTTTGTTAGATTAAGGGAAGCAACCCTATGTAGTTCGTGTCTTGACTCTGTATTTTGTCTCGTAATGCAAACCAAGATACCAACATATTTTCTCACCTTCAATTACGTCTACGTTTTACTTTTTGAAAATACATCTCGCCTATTATCGAAGGACATATCTGTAGATGGTTACGGTACAGCCAGTAGCATGTATCATTCTTCGTAGGGTAAGGTTCCAGTAGTTAAAAGTTATTATCATTCAAGATGGAAGATCTCGTCCAGTATAGTCAATCATTTTTCGCCATCAACAGGCATCATATACGATGCGTAACGGGTATGTAAAATACATTATACTAATAAGCGAGAGTAAAAAAGAATACGTGTAAAGCTACAGGTCTTTTCTTCATTCGCTTTTGAACATAGTATGTAAATTTGAAACCAAATTCATTATTTCATATATTTAAGAGTTTCTTCCATATGTATTTCAGTTCTAATACGTCTTTATTTCATTTCAAGTTCCTATCTCACAGTCAGACTAAAACCTAACCATTCTTCCAGCGCTAAAGACTTTGATGTTGGTCGCTAACTAAATTCTCTCTCTCACCCTGACAATTCTTAACGATTCCATACGTAAAAATGATATAAACCTACTTACATTAACCAATAATGTATAACTAATATACAGAACAGATATTTCTACTTTGCTCGTCTTAACTATACACGACCCCTCCTTTTTACCCTACATATCGTAGTCAGGCAAAAACATAACTTTCATGAAACTAATTACAGTACAACAAAAAACGTAAGAAGAGCCTTCAGTATTTTTTTCTGTTTAAACATAACTATGATTAATTTTTACCTTTCACATTAATACCAGAGTCCATCATATTTCTAACCACCATGAATAACAAAAGTGCTTCCAAAATACGAATTTTATTATAATTTAATTCGTCAAGGTTATCAATTGCGAAAAAATAATATTTTTAACACGTATATTTGAATATTTTCAATAACATCACATTTTTTAAAAATTAAATCAGATCGAGCAAATTAAAATACGTTTACTTTATTCGCGTGGAGACTACTGGAAGCGTGCGTGCTAGAGAGACAGAGAGAACGAGAGAGAGTGGGAGAGAGAAAGACAGAGACTGATCACACTACACTTACGGCCGGTAAGGTGTCAGGTAGGCTTAGAAAGGGAGGGGGGACGTCGCGACGTGCACGTGTCATCTCACTCACAGAGCTACTTGCCAGCCAATTAAATATCTGTAGTGGAGAATAATAAAACATATAACTTTGGGACGTTACAAGTCTATATTTTGCAAACGGCTGCTTCGAATTGAAAAACGTATACACTGTAGAATTTCTTTTTAAATTCTGAACAAGTAGTGTGTATTTGTGTTTCTGAAGCATCCACGGA
The DNA here is from genome assembly GCA_003012365.1 of Medauroidea extradentata. Taxonomy (NCBI): domain Eukaryota; kingdom Metazoa; phylum Arthropoda; class Insecta; order Phasmatodea; family Phasmatidae; genus Medauroidea; species Medauroidea extradentata. Next base: position 3,913 of record PNEQ01090388.1, read on the forward strand.
GGTTCGAACCAATATACCTCTTGGTAAAATTCGTGTTTAATATAGTGTAAGCATTTAAGCTTAACATGAGTCGGGCACATAAGATAAACTAATCAAAGCTTTCTGCCCCGTCCCAAATATTGGACTCAGTATTTTGCTAACACTAGTATGCTAATCCAATCTTGTCTTTCTAGCGACTTGTCTTCAAATTCAACAAAAGTCTTGTATGTGTTAAGAAGATTGTCACACACTTAGACCACTAATACGAAACAGTTATATTTCATACAACATAAGGCATTTTCCTCCTGCGAAGTCATTTCTTATTCTCAAGTTCAACACTTTTTGTTTTTTAACTTACCTTCTACTATATAAATAACATTGTAATTCTTAATTAATTTTATTACCTACATATTCACCTTAACTCATGTTACGTTTTTGGACATGGCTAACAATAAAAAAATACGAAGCGTTAAATAACACATCTATAATTAAGTTTCTGCTCGAAATCATACCGAACTAACATACCTTCCATGCAGTTATCAGTACACATAGCCACAATACTTATCTATTGCTTCGTCTTCAATCTTTCATGTAACCATCTAGACCTATCAGTCAAATATTACTATCTATCTATCATACTGTTAAGCGCTACCTAGCACCATAACCCAGCAACACTTTTAATATTCGTTTACCTACTAAATTATCATGATAGGTCATAGCTACAATCAGCTTACCATTTTTAGATTTGTATGCATCAAAACATCCATACATCTTAAAGTAGTTAATCATCCATACATATCATACACTTCAATATTATCTCAACATTCATCAACTAACCGAGGCAAGTTACTTAGTAAACTATTCGCTACTTTAGGTTAAGTAAATATAATCATATATTTCCAATGTTAAATCGGATAACCATACCACACGAATATATAAACTGCACCTTTCAATCATATAACTTTACTCAACCAAAAGCCCTCCCTCTTATACCTAATACCAGTAGCTGGCACATGCTACATACGGTATCATCTCCAGTACATTCATGTCAGTCAAAACATACACGATAATAATTGTTCGCTAAACTTTTCTAAGACGTACAAACCTACATTTCGTTCTCATCCATCAAACTTAACTCAATTTTCATCTAGACAAACGCACCCTCATTACTTACTTGTACTACACCAGACATATTACTCAGTCAGGCAATGCACACAAAACTCCATTGGAACATACTATTAAAATTCATGTAAAAGTCAATGAAATATACTTCAAACCAAATCATTCTCCATGTAACATTTCATCACTTATTTCCGAAGACACATAATTACTATGAATGTATCCACTTTTTTACCTGAATTCCTGTCATGACTAGACAAACGCACATAATATATATCACTTGGATTTATAAATAACAGTCATATTAATTTTTCCATAATACTGAATATTACATGACTTAGAATCATCACACTGAGTAAACTCTGATGCTGTCAAGGTACCCAGAAGTAACCTAATGAACATATAATATATTCAGAAGGTCCGATCAGTTACTTATGACAGTTAAGGTTCTCAAATAATTTTTCTCATATACATCAACATTATCTCCTATTGCTACTATACTGAAAGAAACTAACATTCATAAATATTAGGATAATATCGAATTATACATACCATGCTAAAATGATTCAGCTTATATTATAAAATAAATAAATGTAATTTATTATATCTAACATTTTCGTAAATATACTAGTATATACGGCTCACTTTACCTAAATGCACAATGCAGAGATAATATTTTCTAACAATAATATCTCCTTCCTATATCAGCTCGACCATACAGACTTTTATTATCTCGCACACAAACTCACATGCAGAGCAAGTTCATACAAGAATATAACTTAACACATGCACTTACCCAGCAGAGCAAGTTCATACTCTAACATATGCCCCCCCCCGCCCAACAAACACATGCGCTTTAACATAGAAAGTGTACACATGATCACGCACACACACTCACACACACCCACACAACAGTGTATGTTCGTACTTGGTATCAACTCTATGCGCGAACCCTGCTCACGTTATAAGAAATAAATAAATACCATTCCAGCAAAGAAAAGCATCCCTGTCACCATCTAATCCAAATTACTATTACAGGTATGCAGTTCTACTAAACCAAACAGAAATTAGTAGTTTCCAATCAAAAACAAAATAGTTATTGCCATCCTTTATCCCATCATATCGCTTTACCTTATTCCCTTGACAGCTACCATTCAATTAAGTTAATGCTAATTCTTAATATTTTATAAAAACTCTCACTCATATTGTACCATACGTACAGCACTCCAGATCACATGCCCCTTATGATTTTTAGAAAATTCTTTACAGAATAGTTATAAACCAAGGGCAATATTTTCATGATTTTAACATACAGCAAGACTTAATATGTTTATTTGAAACTATACTTTCGAGGCGAACCTGTAGCTTCCTAAAGAACTACACCTTGCCAGATGGTCTCATATACGGTGCTCTATTACAAAAGTTATCTGCACCATTTCATTTAATATCTATGTAGATTTCATTTCTTTTCAGCACTCTCATATCAAGATAACGTAACCACAAAAAAACTTTATATTTATCTATCATTTACATTTGAGCGAAAAATTATTTTACGTACACTCATTGTACATGTACTCTTAATACCTATTACCGGAATATCATGGAAGACTCTGTCATAAGAACCAACTTCAAGACCAAAAAGAAGAATAAAATCAGTTCGTCACTATTTCCTTTGTCAATCATAAAGCTTAAAACGTATACATTTTGTAACCTACTGACTGTAATAAACCAGTTGCAGTCATATTTATCAGTAAAATTGTCGTTATTTTAAACATTCGAAACCGAGTCCCACGTTACTTCTTAACATTGCCTGCTTGGCATTTTCGTATTTAAGTTTTAACCCTATCATGTACAGTATAGTCTTATGCAAACGAGTTTTCATGAATGTCGAGTTCAAATAAATCTTACATAAAATAACTTCCAACTAACTTTTTTTTCTACATAAATCAATAAATAAAGAAAATGTAATCTTACACTAATACAGGTTGGTGTGATATAATATTGACGAAGAAACGATGACTTCTCACGATGAACGGTGACTAGTGAGTGAATGAGAGACTTTGGTCAACGCTCAACGGCGTGTATGAAGCAACGTTGGAATGTAAGGGTGGTGGAAAACGGGAGATCTCTGAGAAACCCCGCCGAACAACTGCTTCGTCTGGCACGATGTATGCATGTGAAAATCCGGGGTGCTGAATGTTATGACTATTCGACCACGGCGACTAGCAGAATTATGTTATGATTACAGCCTATCACCCGTGCTGTTAACGACATCGGAATCGTTGCTATCCAGGTTCTAACTTGGTACATGTGAATCATCGAAGTAGCTAGCATAGAATGAATGGAGGAATTTAAGCACTGTTTATGTAAAAAGGAGCTCAGTTAGTTGATAGACGTGCTGGAAAGCAGATCGACATCTTCATTTATAGGTACTTATTGTGTAAAACTGAAACGTTTAGAAGATGTCATCGGAGATTGAAGACATGCCATCTGTATCAGTGGCCACCATTCAGCCGGAAGTGTTCTCTGGAAATAATGTGCATACTTCTCTGAAACAGTGTTGCTACTGTGGGAATTTATTTAGTACACACTCGAATGCTCGTCGCCATGAACAAAGTCATTGTATGTATAGCGTATCGTACAAGACTCCCCTGTGTGATAACTGTGATGAAGTGTTTACTCGCAATGATACCTTGACTAGACACAGGAAAATATGGAAAGGAAATGTTTCTCGTTCATCGGGGTGTGAATGCAAGTACTGCGGTAAACTATTCTCTAGTTTCTGTGCTCTACGCATACACGAAGAAAGCAACTGCAAGTTCGGTATCGCCTACAATACTTACTCATGTGATATCTCTAGTGCTGTATATTCGAATAAACAAGGAATAATCATTCACGTCAGAAACTGTACTTCAAAAATAACTACAACATAGGTGACTGAAGAATATGATTATTGATATAGGATCATTTTGTATGTTTTCTTAGGGACTGAGATAAAATCGTAATGTACCAGTCAATAGACTCCTGGGTTGATAATTTATTTTTCCTGGGTAACATTTACTTACTCTGGAGTAAAGTTCTGACACTAGAGTGATTTATGTAGAAAAAAAAGTTAGTTGGAAGTTATTTTATGTAAGATTTATTTGAACTCTACATTCATGAAAACTCGTTTGCATAAGACTATACTGTACATGATAGGGTTAAAACTTAAATACGAAAATGCCAAGCAGGCATTGTTAAGAAGTAACGTGGGACTCGGTTTCGAATGTTTAAAATAACGACAATTTTACTGATAAATATGACTGCAACTGGTTTATTACAGTCAGTAGGTTACAAAATGTATACGTTTTAAGCTTTATGATTGACAAAGGAAATAGTGACGAACTGATTTTATTCTTCTTTTTGGTCTTGAAGTTGGTTCTTATGACAGAGTCTTCCATGATATTCCGGTAATAGGTATTAAGAGTACATGTACAATGAGTGTACGTAAAATAATTTTTCGCTCAAATGTAAATGATAGATAAATATAAAGTTTTTTTGTGGTTACGTTATCTTGATATGAGAGTGCTGAAAAGAAATGAAATCTACATAGATATTAAATGAAATGGTGCAGATAACTTTTGTAATAGAGCACCGTATATGAGACCATCTGGCAAGGTGTAGTTCTTTAGGAAGCTACAGGTTCGCCTCGAAAGTATAGTTTCAAATAAACATATTAAGTCTTGCTGTATGTTAAAATCATGAAAATATTGCCCTTGGTTTATAACTATTCTGTAAAGAATTTTCTAAAAATCATAAGGGGCATGTGATCTGGAGTGCTGTACGTATGGTACAATATGAGTGAGAGTTTTTATAAAATATTAAGAATTAGCATTAACTTAATTGAATGGTAGCTGTCAAGGGAATAAGGTAAAGCGATATGATGGGATAAAGGATGGCAATAACTATTTTGTTTTTGATTGGAAACTACTAATTTCTGTTTGGTTTAGTAGAACTGCATACCTGTAATAGTAATTTGGATTAGATGGTGACAGGGATGCTTTTCTTTGCTGGAATGGTATTTATTTATTTCTTATAACGTGAGCAGGGTTCGCGCATAGAGTTGATACCAAGTACGAACATACACTGTTGTGTGGGTGTGTGTGAGTGTGTGTGCGTGATCATGTGTACACTTTCTATGTTAAAGCGCATGTGTTTGTTGGGCGGGGGGGGGCATATGTTAGAGTATGAACTTGCTCTGCTGGGTAAGTGCATGTGTTAAGTTATATTCTTGTATGAACTTGCTCTGCATGTGAGTTTGTGTGCGAGATAATAAAAGTCTGTATGGTCGAGCTGATATAGGAAGGAGATATTATTGTTAGAAAATATTATCTCTGCATTGTGCATTTAGGTAAAGTGAGCCGTATATACTAGTATATTTACGAAAATGTTAGATATAATAAATTACATTTATTTATTTTATAATATAAGCTGAATCATTTTAGCATGGTATGTATAATTCGATATTATCCTAATATTTATGAATGTTAGTTTCTTTCAGTATAGTAGCAATAGGAGATAATGTTGATGTATATGAGAAAAATTATTTGAGAACCTTAACTGTCATAAGTAACTGATCGGACCTTCTGAATATATTATATGTTCATTAGGTTACTTCTGGGTACCTTGACAGCATCAGAGTTTACTCAGTGTGATGATTCTAAGTCATGTAATATTCAGTATTATGGAAAAATTAATATGACTGTTATTTATAAATCCAAGTGATATATATTATGTGCGTTTGTCTAGTCATGACAGGAATTCAGGTAAAAAAGTGGATACATTCATAGTAATTATGTGTCTTCGGAAATAAGTGATGAAATGTTACATGGAGAATGATTTGGTTTGAAGTATATTTCATTGACTTTTACATGAATTTTAATAGTATGTTCCAATGGAGTTTTGTGTGCATTGCCTGACTGAGTAATATGTCTGGTGTAGTACAAGTAAGTAATGAGGGTGCGTTTGTCTAGATGAAAATTGAGTTAAGTTTGATGGATGAGAACGAAATGTAGGTTTGTACGTCTTAGAAAAGTTTAGCGAACAATTATTATCGTGTATGTTTTGACTGACATGAATGTACTGGAGATGATACCGTATGTAGCATGTGCCAGCTACTGGTATTAGGTATAAGAGGGAGGGCTTTTGGTTGAGTAAAGTTATATGATTGAAAGGTGCAGTTTATATATTCGTGTGGTATGGTTATCCGATTTAACATTGGAAATATATGATTATATTTACTTAACCTAAAGTAGCGAATAGTTTACTAAGTAACTTGCCTCGGTTAGTTGATGAATGTTGAGATAATATTGAAGTGTATGATATGTATGGATGATTAACTACTTTAAGATGTATGGATGTTTTGATGCATACAAATCTAAAAATGGTAAGCTGATTGTAGCTATGACCTATCATGATAATTTAGTAGGTAAACGAATATTAAAAGTGTTGCTGGGTTATGGTGCTAGGTAGCGCTTAACAGTATGATAGATAGATAGTAATATTTGACTGATAGGTCTAGATGGTTACATGAAAGATTGAAGACGAAGCAATAGATAAGTATTGTGGCTATGTGTACTGATAACTGCATGGAAGGTATGTTAGTTCGGTATGATTTCGAGCAGAAACTTAATTATAGATGTGTTATTTAACGCTTCGTATTTTTTTATTGTTAGCCATGTCCAAAAACGTAACATGAGTTAAGGTGAATATGTAGGTAATAAAATTAATTAAGAATTACAATGTTATTTATATAGTAGAAGGTAAGTTAAAAAACAAAAAGTGTTGAACTTGAGAATAAGAAATGACTTCGCAGGAGGAAAATGCCTTATGTTGTATGAAATATAACTGTTTCGTATTAGTGGTCTAAGTGTGTGACAATCTTCTTAACACATACAAGACTTTTGTTGAATTTGAAGACAAGTCGCTAGAAAGACAAGATTGGATTAGCATACTAGTGTTAGCAAAATACTGAGTCCAATATTTGGGACGGGGCAGAAAGCTTTGATTAGTTTATCTTATGTGCCCGACTCATGTTAAGCTTAAATGCTTACACTATATTAAACACGAATTTTACCAAGAGGTATATTGGTTCGAACCTCCGTGGATGCTTCAGAAACACAAATACACACTACTTGTTCAGAATTTAAAAAGAAATTCTACAGTGTATACGTTTTTCAATTCGAAGCAGCCGTTTGCAAAATATAGACTTGTAACGTCCCAAAGTTATATGTTTTATTATTCTCCACTACAGATATTTAATTGGCTGGCAAGTAGCTCTGTGAGTGAGATGACACGTGCACGTCGCGACGTCCCCCCTCCCTTTCTAAGCCTACCTGACACCTTACCGGCCGTAAGTGTAGTGTGATCAGTCTCTGTCTTTCTCTCTCCCACTCTCTCTCGTTCTCTCTGTCTCTCTAGCACGCACGCTTCCAGTAGTCTCCACGCGAATAAAGTAAACGTATTTTAATTTGCTCGATCTGATTTAATTTTTAAAAAATGTGATGTTATTGAAAATATTCAAATATACGTGTTAAAAATATTATTTTTTCGCAATTGATAACCTTGACGAATTAAATTATAATAAAATTCGTATTTTGGAAGCACTTTTGTTATTCATGGTGGTTAGAAATATGATGGACTCTGGTATTAATGTGAAAGGTAAAAATTAATCATAGTTATGTTTAAACAGAAAAAAATACTGAAGGCTCTTCTTACGTTTTTTGTTGTACTGTAATTAGTTTCATGAAAGTTATGTTTTTGCCTGACTACGATATGTAGGGTAAAAAGGAGGGGTCGTGTATAGTTAAGACGAGCAAAGTAGAAATATCTGTTCTGTATATTAGTTATACATTATTGGTTAATGTAAGTAGGTTTATATCATTTTTACGTATGGAATCGTTAAGAATTGTCAGGGTGAGAGAGAGAATTTAGTTAGCGACCAACATCAAAGTCTTTAGCGCTGGAAGAATGGTTAGGTTTTAGTCTGACTGTGAGATAGGAACTTGAAATGAAATAAAGACGTATTAGAACTGAAATACATATGGAAGAAACTCTTAAATATATGAAATAATGAATTTGGTTTCAAATTTACATACTATGTTCAAAAGCGAATGAAGAAAAGACCTGTAGCTTTACACGTATTCTTTTTTACTCTCGCTTATTAGTATAATGTATTTTACATACCCGTTACGCATCGTATATGATGCCTGTTGATGGCGAAAAATGATTGACTATACTGGACGAGATCTTCCATCTTGAATGATAATAACTTTTAACTACTGGAACCTTACCCTACGAAGAATGATACATGCTACTGGCTGTACCGTAACCATCTACAGATATGTCCTTCGATAATAGGCGAGATGTATTTTCAAAAAGTAAAACGTAGACGTAATTGAAGGTGAGAAAATATGTTGGTATCTTGGTTTGCATTACGAGACAAAATACAGAGTCAAGACACGAACTACATAGGGTTGCTTCCCTTAATCTAACAAACGATATTTTTGTCCTAGCAATGAAATGTGAAATGTATATATGAATGCACTTTAAAATAAAACATGAAATTCGGTAACAAACATGTTTGTAAGACTGGATAGAAGATAAAAGGAAAATAACTTATATTAATAACAGCAATAAGTATACGAATATCAGTAGTCTCGGAGAGGTGATATTTCAATAGTGAAGAGGTAACATTACCTCCAGTGAAGATATTCGTGTGTGTTCTTACCGCAAGCATGTATTAATGGAAAAATATTAGTATGTGTGCGTGACGCTGGACGACATTAAAGTATTATTCATAGTATGTACCAGTGAGAAAACTAGGATATCTGGATTGGACAAAAGCAACAACTAGGAACGGTTTACGGGTTAGTATTTGATAAGGTCTCTTCTCTGAGCTATACGTCGTCATTTAAGGAAATTGTAACCGTTACGTGTTTAACTTTGTGAGAATCGATGTCAACACCTTCTAGACACCAGTGATACAAGACATTTGCGTGTGGATACGCTGTATGGAAACTAGGAATAAGTAAATGTAATACAAACCAGTGTCGTACAGCATATTGATGTTAGAGCTGTAGACTGTATGCACGTATAGCATATAAGTACATGCCATGATATTCTCCCTAGAAAGCAACAAGATTCGACGATGGAATGAACTTAGGAGAAAATTGAACCTACTACGAATGATGTGTTAATGGTAAAGCCATCATTACCTTCTGCTTCATATGTGAACAGCCCGGAATATCTGTCAATGACTTCAAGATACACTTGTTGAATCTGTGACACGATTTACAGTACATGTTGACATGGTAGGGTAGGTGGTATGAGACGAAAAACATGTATGATTATTTGACAGTTTGGTTTATTTTATACTTTGGGTGTTAGAAGTTCGGGCACGAGTTGAGGTGTATTAATACGTCTGTCAGTCAATTGGGAATATGACGAGATGATTACGTCGAATATGTTGAAAGTTGAGAAGCTAAAGCATCTACGGTTGTACAGATATTTATAATAAAAATGTAATTGTACTGATGTTTTTAGCTTTCTGAGGTAGTCTGAAGATATATATTGAAATGAAGTCAGCAAGGACTAGCATACATTACATCATAGTATGAAAAAAAATTCGGTTCGATAACCTTAAGAAGAGTTGGAAAATCACTGAGTTAAGAAATAAAATGTATGGTTGGAGTGCAATTACACTAAACCGGTACCGTATTAAGACACACATTGTAGGAAAGCGAACAGGACGAAGCACATACCACTGTATGATATTTATTAAATTGAATGAATAAGAGATGATTGAGTCAGGTTATATGTGTTGTAACTTACCTATGACCACAACTCACTTCGGAAAAAAAATAAAACAGTATGTGTTCGATATTTCCTGTAACTAGTGGTAATCGTAGCAGTGAAGCAGAATTTTATCTACATCAGTGAATAAGTTATGACGTGATGTGAGCTCGTGTTAATATGATTACAATTGCGGAAGTGCATACATTCAGCAAAAGTAGAAATTTCGCATCTATACAAAATTATGCTTACCATAGGCACCGAAAATACATCACGAAAGGGAGCTCCCGTTTTACATACTATAAGCCACCTTAATCAGGAAATTGCCAAAAGGCCAGTACCCTCCTTCAACACTAAAATAAATTTACACAGTTGTTATACCAATCTCAATTACCCCATTTGACTTGGCCACAAAAGGTGATAACTCGGCTCATGCATACTCTCATAAAATACCCCATATTCATGACATCTTAAAAGTATTTAAACAATCCCGTCAGTTCACCAATTAGTTACAGTAAATACATACTACACAAAATAATTTGCAATTTAAAACAGTGACTGGTTATTAGATGTAAATAAACCGAGGCACCTAATCCCAGACTGTACTTTTACTCTGTGAGCCGAACACATCTGCAGTTTTCTTAACTGAGACGACTTTCCAAAGCTGTAGATTTGACGCAAACTTGTTTACGATTTTATTTTCCTGTAGCGCACGAAGCAACGATCTGGAGAAACAGCATGATTATCTCCTACCTTCTTACTGCAACTCAGCCGTGTCCTCCTTTAACGACTGCGTAGCAAACAAACACAGCCATGCGCCCATGCCGGCTACCATGAACGGACTGTCGTCCGCTTGACGCTTATAGCATCTAACAACTATTTTATTTAATTCGATACCGAAACGAACGTAAGCTGTAAATAAATCGAGGAGCAAACCAAAAGGATGTTGACAGTCACTTATGGAGAACAGTTACTAATTTGCCTTTTACTTGTGTTGACCTTTATTGTAGTCCAACCGTTTTTCATATATGCACCAGTGGCACGCGGTGTCAATGTTTCCTGATGTCCACCCATCCAAGTGCTAACTAACCATGCTCGAAGCTACTGTACTTCTAGATCAGATGACCACCAGAGTATTGAGACGCAGCACTGGATGATGAAGTAGGACCTGTTTTCATATATGCACCAGTGGCACGCGGTGTCAATGTTTCCTGATGT
>PNEQ01090391.1:0-11127 GCA_003012365.1 Medauroidea extradentata
CGGATTGCTGTGGCCGCAGGGATGATACGAGACAGGCAAGCGGAGCTTTTTCCGAGGGTCCGCGAATCACTTGTGAATCGTCTGCATCTTTGTTTGCGTGATGACGTCCGAGGTGGAAACTTTGAGCACCTTTTGTAAATGAAAACAATAAAACCTGGGTATTGTAACCTCGATTTCAGATTATTTCATTTACTTATTGTTTTGCCAAATTCCATCATTATTGGGAGACACAATTATCTTCAGTGGGATTTAGTTCATCGAGCTGGGGGTATGAGCTCAAGGGAAAAACTCAAACTTATTCATTTATTTGTAAAATGTTTACAAATTAGCGCCACCAACGTAGGCACAAAACATTTGTTTGGTCTTACGAGGGGAATAAAAGGAGAAGCCGGAATCGAATTGTAAGCGGCGAAAAAAACATGAAGAAAAACGACATTAGTAAAAAAAAAAACCTGCAGCCAGCCGGAATCGAACCGCAATCTTCCCGGCCCACGATCTGAAGCCCAACACGTTGTCCCTGAGCCAAGGAGTCTGTTTGGAAATGTGCGGGCGAAGAAGCCACTCAAGAACCAGCCGTCAAATCATGTCTTTCAGCTTGCGCGACGTTGCCAAACTTACCTGAAATTAAATTTGCTCACAGGGGCGTAACGGTTCGTTTCCGGACACGGGTTCCCCATCTCAAATTGGTCACAAACCCCACCCCCTCGCGTGGTTTCATTTTGATGCATTACTTTTCGAACACCCTGTATATGTAGGTTCGATTGATGCTCCACATTGTTTTTACTTGTAAAAATATATATTTGATCTCGTTAGAGATATATGGTAAGCAACGTTATTTAACCTTAAGTGCCTCGCCTAGCATGCATTAAAAATGCGTTGCAGCGTGTTCGCAAATACGTTTTTTTTAAATGCAATTTTCAACATTATGCCCATCGTGCCAATCTACGAAAAGAAAATGCACTTCAAACGATGACGGATGGGTGGTTTCAAAGCATCATGTCGATTAGAATAATCGTTCCGGATCCCCTTAAAATTGTTAAAAACAGCTTTTCCACTTGTTATATCATTAAACTACTCACGGGATTCTTGTGAAACTACTTTAGGAGCGTGCAATGGTATTTGATTAACACTTTCCAACGATAAAAATATGGGGTCACCACTGAAAGTGTCAGTCAGGCGAGTGACCTACGGACTACGCTACCATTGCACGCCGTATCAATATCTTGCGGTAGAGGCAATACCGCGCCAGATAAGCTGTCATTGTCTCCCTCGGCGCCGCGCCTTACATAAGCACGCGGCCAGTAGGCGAGGGCCTCAAAATACCTTCCTACAGAACGCTGGTGTGATCTGTCGTTTATGTGTAAGATTCCTCCCGTACTGGACGTGGTTGTGATTAAGGGCGCGGTCTACCGCAATTTTCATCACCATTTTTTTTTATTTTTCATTTGTACGATCTATTTTTTTTTTCTTATTTTAGACACAAAATGTGACTAAATTCGGCTCTAATGAAATTTTTTTATCTCTCATAGTTTTCGCGTAATGATTTGTTAAAGTCATATTTTGCATGTTCCCGTTGTAAGGACTACACTAAAACCAACTGATATACCAAACTCAAAAAAATCACAGTGGATAAAAATATTGCAGGCTACAATGTCATGCTCATAAAAATAAAGAATAAAAATTATTTGTATTTTTAAAAATTGCTGAAACTGAAAATAAAAATTTTTTTAATACAAATAATTTTTATGAGCATGACATTGTAGCCTGCAATATCTTTATCTACTGCGATTTTTTGAGTTTGGTATATCAGTTGGTTTTAGTGTAATCCTTAAAACGGAAACATGCAAAATATGACTTTAACAAGTCATTACGCGAAAACTATGAGAGATAAAAATATTTCATTAGAGCAAAATTTAATCACATTTTGCGTCAAAAATAAGAAAAAAAATATCTGGTACAAATAAAAAATTTAAAAAAAATGTGATTAAAATTGCGGTAGACCGCGCTCGTAAGCCATCGGTGGTTGTCAGTTGCGCAGGGCCATTGCATATAGTTAGATGTCTCTGAGCAATGAGCATGTTAGTCAAGAATATGTGGCCGTCCCCTGCGCTGTACACTTGTAAGGCTCATTCTACAGTTACGCGGCCGGGAATACGTATCACTACAACGTAAACGTACGACACTGGGAATGTTATAGAGTAACACCGATATCCTCAATAAAGCACGGGGTCAGAGGGGTTCCCATGGGGAAATTCCTATTTTCTAAGTGCAATCTCTATAGGGTAAGAGGGCAGGGGGAAGTCCGGAGCCCATCGACACCCCCCCCCCCCTCCTTCATGCTAAGTCTCTGCCCCGAGTTCGTTCTACAATGGGACGTACGCAGACGCATGCGAAAATGTCAGAGAATTGGTCAACTCTGAACTTTTACGTATTCGTGTTCGAATATAGCCGATAGAAATCGATCATTTCGTCTTTATCACCATTTACGTTTACAATATTTTTACACGTTGCGTTTTTGCGGTTAACCATTAAAACCATGTAAAAATCATAAAACGCCCTCTCACATTTACATTTTGCAGCAATTCGTTGCAAAAATCTTTAGTGTGTTCTCGTTGTGAATGTGTATTATGACTCTAAAGCATATATATATATATATATATATATATATATATATATATATATATATTAGATACCACATTTTTACCACCCTTCACCCGCGTAGGTTTAAACGGCAGTGAAGTTTTGATTTCATCGCCCGAGCCCGCATGAGGTAATCCAGGAGAAGCGAAGCCTTAGACACGACGGCGAAAGCCTTGGGTAAGCAAACACAAGCCGTCTGAAGCGTCAAACGAAGCCCACCCTCAGCAGAACCGTTTAACCCTGTAACCGAAATTCAAGACGCGACAGTGGAATCTAAAATAGAGGAAGAGGCAACACAGTCAAAGAGTTTTCTGACATATTTCTTTGTTCATGGTGCGTTAGCTATACTTCCAACATTTGTAACGTAAATAACAAACAGTAGACGGTATTAAAAAAAAAAAACAACTTTTAAATATTAAACGAAAAATGCAGTCGATTTACGTTAAGCCTCATTCACATTCACGTGGTTTTGAGAATTTCGGTACATCTTCTAAATGGCGTCAGTCCGTTTGTATGAAATTGTGGAATCAATCCCTGAAGTTCCGTGATGGTAATGTTTAGTGAATTTGCTGCACGGAAGACTTAGGTCAATTTGTGGGGTTCCAGCTTACTTTGGAAAAATTGTTCCTACAGGCATCCCCAGAGGAAGATAACACATTGCGCAAGTTCGAGAAAACAGGCTGACAACAGAATGACACCACGTATAGAGATCAAACGCCCTGAGTGGAAACTTCTCTTCTCCCTTGGGACGTTCATATATGCTCTTGTGTGTGCAGTGGCATCATCCTGATGGAACCTCACAACGCTATTCCGTACGTTATTTCGCTGTTGAGTTTGGACTGTTGAGAGGAAGGCCAGTACACTTTGGCAGTTTTAAAGGTACGCACGTTTTTATGTATTACACATGTTTGATGGAATGCAAGTTGAAATGTTTGGTTTTAAGATAACCTGGAAATGTCTATTCAGAGAATGTACTTAAAAGTTTTCTCTTGCAGTGTGAAGAACCCTACTTAAATGATATTGTAAGAGCACAAAGAATTGACAATGTCATCAACTTATACAAAATATTATACACGAAGTTCCGGGAGTAGACGTAAGTAAAGAGGCGGGTGATAAAGGGGCCCAAGACCAACCAAAAAAACCAAACTTGTATAGTCCGATTCGCAACCGTCTATAAATGTAACTTATTTTTAAAGAAAATTTGGCTATTCTCTTCCATGAGTTAAACATTTACAGATGGTGGAAAACGTAATGGTCCATGTGGAACGAAATTTGTACATACCAAAGGTGATTAGTGTCGTCACATTTAAAAACACATTTCACGCCACTGAGAGTACAGCTTCGTAGGGTAAAAATATCACTTCCTCAAAAAATGTATTTGGTTCAGAAAGATGCCTCCAGTTTGCACGAGGTCAAAGAATATCAATGGTTCTCATAAGTGATCACCCATCATTGGAAAAACTGCCCCATTGTATAGCCAATTAATTATTAAAAACCAGTATTTTAAATCAACAAACGTCGATGCAATAAATGTGAAAAACATAACGTAATGCAGAAGATTCACACAATGTAAAATCAGCTATAGGGTTGAAATTTATGTATTAGTAAATAATTAAATGTAACTTTAATTAAATAAAAATGTTACACAATGTTCGAAATTATTAAAATATATGTTGAATGTAATGTGCTTAATTTGTGAGGGTAAAACTAAATGTTACTAATAAAAGTGGTAATAATCTGTTATTTCACTAAATAAAATTGATATTATCGAAATGGAAAGTCAAGATATACGAATTACATCACCAGACACCCTTACGTAGTTATAGTTTAATATTCACAGTGGCTGCGGTTATGTAGAGGCTAGTGCACTCGCATCTCATACAACTAACTGGGTGTAATTCCTTAATAGCCTCACATGCAGATTATCTGCATTTCATTAACAGTACCACATCTTTGCATCAACACTATTTGTTAATATGCGATACATCTAGGGTGTACACTTGTGTACAATCACACTGTCTTGCAGCAGATCATATGACACTCTAACAATAGGGCCTACGTCTTTTCTAGTCGAGAAATAATGCAAGGTCTTGATTCGAAGGAAACGAAAGGAATGTAATGGAGCAATTTGTGCTGCTATTGACAGCGATGTCTTGTAACCCTCATCGGATCTGAACGCCTCGTTTTTAAAAATCCGCAATACCCTCACACTCAACCCCCATTATGGTGAATAATGTGAGCATGGAGTGGCACTGGAACGGAAAACAGGCGTATTGGAAAGCTCCCCCCCCCCCAAGCCCATCTTCAAGCATTAGCAACAATTCCCACCTGCCTGTGAGGTTATTCAGGAATTACACCCAGGTCGCTATATGGGAGGCGAGTGTACTAGCCTTTATACATAGCCGCGGCCGCTGTGAATATGAAGCTATAACTACGTAAAGGTGTCTGGTGATGTAATTCGTTTATCATAACTTTTCATTTCGATAATATCAATTTTGTTTAATGAAATAACTGATTATTACCGCTTTTATTACTAACATTTCATTTCATCCTCACAAATTAAACACATTACATTAAAATATATTTTAATAATTTCGAGCATTGTGTAATATTTTTATTTCAATAAAGTTACATTAAATTATTTACTCACATACTAATTTCAACCTTATTGCCGATTTTACATTGTGTGAATCTTCTGCATTACGTTGTGTTTTCATGTTAGCTGCATCGACGTTTGTTAATTTAAAGTACTGGTTTTTACTAATTAATTGGCCCTACAATGGGGCAGTTTTTCCAATGCCAGGTGATAATTTATGTTACCCATTGGTATTTTTTTTACCTCGTGTACGTTAGAGGCATCTTTCAGAACCAAACACAACATTTGTGAAAGTGATTATTTTACCCAATGAAGCTGTACTCTCAGTGACATGAAATGTGTTTTTAAACGTGACGACACAAATCATCTTTGGTGTGTACAAATTTTGTTCCACATGGACCATTACCTTTTCCACCATCAGTAAATGCCTAGCTCAGGGTACAGTATAGCAAAATTTTCTTTAAAAATTCATAAACTTTTAGATGATTGCGAATCGGATTATACAAGTTTGGCTTATTTGGTAGGTCTTGGATCCCTCTATCACCCACCTCTTTATTGGCGTATATTCCCGGAACAACATGTACAATTGGAATTAAAAGGAATCAAAGTAACATACTTTCCTCTAGGAAAGATAGCCTTATGAGATCGTGCAACCGTCTGCATGTCTGTATGTCTGCATATCCGCCACTAAGGACTTGTACAGTACTCGATACTCAACGAAATTATTATATCTTGAGTGCAACCACAGTAACAACAAGCAGAGGTATCAACACATGTTTTTCCTTTGATGACACAGTTGCTCCTGCAAAGCAAATTTTAATGTAGACATAAATTATTCTGTGCTGTTAGATTATCGTAATCGCACAATAATATCTGAGGTAATGGTTGGTGTTTTTCTTCCCTTCTTATTTATTTTAACTTCCAAATTACTTATTAGCACTATCTTAAGATACGAAAATACAAATAATTGAAACAAATTAAACAAAATACAGCATGACAACACCTAATTTTAATGGTGTTTGTTGGTTCAAATGTGTTGTGGTTTGATTTGATTTTTAATTGTTCTATTTTGAAATAATAGATTGTCGAAGTTCATATCAGTTTGTACCATAGAGATTCTTGTTAAGAATGTTATAGCTACTGATGCGGAGAACAACAATTTTCCATGTAAATAAGTCGAAGTAAAATTTAGGCTATATGTTAGCATCAAATATGGAGAACATACATTTACAAGTAGAATGCCTGTAGCAGCTGTCATTATAAATAACGATGCTGTGAAATTAACTGGCTGTACAATTATTTCACTTCAGATCACACTGAATTAATGTACGTCACGTTTCCTAAGTCGATGGATAGGGTAAATATCTACTTGCGCGAATGTACTGTGTCGCTTTGTTTGCGGTTTGGTACAACCTTTCCTGTCATCCTGACCTTCCTTGATGCACCCTGTTTCAATAGATGTAGCTCTCGTAATTTAATTCAAGATAGTTCTTAGGAGGGTACAATGCAATAACAGCATAATTAATGCGAAAAACCATTCAAATAATTAAATACCCACGCAAATAAGATAAATAATTCAAACCTTCATGAAAAAGACAGTGATGGATTTACTGACTGTTTCCCTGATCACCCTTAACAATGAGAAGCTGGGTTTGATTCGCAGTGCGATTGGTTGTGTGACGTGTATGTTTTCTGTGGAGCTTTGCCAGCCTCCATAGCGTCGGTTAGGCGCCGGTCTACGGTGAGAGAGGTCCTGGGTTCGAATCCGGCTCGAGCATGAATGTTGTGCTGTCCTTTAAGCTCACTTCAACCTCATCGACTCTTAGACCTCGTTGTAAAAGGGCCGTATAACTCTCTCATCACCTGCTGTGTAGCTCTGTTTCCCTTACTAATGCTCTCCACCGCTGCGTCATTATCAATTTAATTAAATCTTCTCGTTTATGTCTCAACATTAAATTTTAAATGTACATATAGTGTCACTCAGTAAAAAGTAATTCACGTAGATTTGTCATTATGGAAACACCACAACAGATTTCATAAATCACCAGAAAT
Source organism: Medauroidea extradentata (assembly GCA_003012365.1). NCBI lineage: Eukaryota > Metazoa > Arthropoda > Insecta > Phasmatodea > Phasmatidae > Medauroidea > Medauroidea extradentata. The sequence goes on from PNEQ01090391.1 coordinate 7,289, forward strand.
TATCTAAGCACCATATAAGTGTAGTAAAATTTCAAATTAGTTAGTTTTGCACAAAATTCATAGTAATTTTCTTCTCTCATGGGGTTTTCAATTTAATTCTATAATATCAAAAAATGGTGTAAATTATGATAAAATTCATTAATGGCTGTTTTAGAAACATGCTGAAAAAAATCATCGTCTTGCTAATTTTTTTAACCCGTTCTGCCCCTGTACACCGTTTGCCTCAACCCCCCCCCCCCCCAAAAAATTATTTAATTTTTTTTTCAGCCTTCTTTCTCAAACTAATTCACCAAATTTTCTACTGACTTGTATTTATAAACAGAAACCTAAACACCAATGTTCATATTTCTAACTCAAAGATTCGCGAACTTCCATACCAGCTTTCACAACCTATTTAACCCCTTAAGGCTTCTGCCTATCTCGGAGCGCGGGGGGAGCAAGGATAGGGTTTTACATGTTAAACTAAATTCCGTGTAGCTCTGTCACCCTTTGAGATATCGCTTTCGGATGAGAACCATTTTCTGCATTGAGAAGAGGATAATACTGCTACGTAAACGAAAATGTGAAAAGAATTTTATGAGTACGGGGTTTCGAGTGTTTAATCGGCATAAAATTTGCTCATAGTTTTCAGGGTATTGATGTAACTTGCTAAAAGGTTCCGTAGCAGTGTGGGCCGAATCGTACTGAACAAAAAAGTCAGTGGTGGCATATATGTAGGTTTGAAAGTGAATGAGATATTTAGGAATATAATTTAACCTGTAACGCCCTATCCTTGCTGCCGCCGGAGCTCTGAGGTAGGCAGAGTCCTTAAGTAATGAATTTTTAAACACAATTTCATAGTTCTCACGTACGTTATATAAGGAACTACTGTGGAAAATGTCATGCTTCTAGACCAACAAGCTTAGGCTACGTGTTGTTTGTCAGTCAGTGTAAAAATAATTACTTAGAAGTCCAACAAATCTGTTATGAGAAAAATAAGCACGTCTGTTATGTTTTCCCCGTTACCCCTCCCATGAACGCTCGCGTACTAAAATAAATGCTATAATGCTGATTAATTCAACAGAGATGATTTTTTTTTTTTTTTGCATTTAAGACAACATACGCAGTTTCTTTAAAATGTTAATAGCAAAAACAAATATTTTTTTTTTAGTTATTTGGCATCTTATTTCTAGTTTAGAAATTTCAAAACGTTCCTTGACATCTGGGATAAAATTAATGTAACAAACAAAACTACATTACTTGTGACTAGGGGGCGTAATGTATATGGTTCCCATATAACTACACAAAATGCGTGATTTGTCTCAAGCTTGTTAAAACGAACCTTTTCCATCTTACGCAAAGGATTACATTGTAGATATACTACCAGGTACAAAGACCACAAAATCTCTCCTACATTAAAAATTGCGTTTAATTCTCTGAACGAGTTATGTTACAAATGTAGAACAGTTTCCCTCCGAAAATTCAAAGTAGAAAATAAATGTCACCGCCAGTCTTGAAAAAAAAAAAAAAAAAAAAAAAAAAAAAAAAAAAAAAAAAAAAAAAAAAAAAAAAAAAAAAAAAAAAAAAAAAAAAAAAAAAAAAAAAAAAAAAAAAAAGGCTCATCTCCACATCAGCCCTAAGCAGGAAACAAAGGCACACGTAACGTAGCATATTAAATGAAGGCGCGATCTTAAAACAAAGTAAAATCTGAAAGGGAAAAAAAAAAACTTGAGATTTTCTGAACACATTGTAAATTCATTTATAATCCAAGAAAGGGCGAAGAAGAAAATGCGTAACGGTGTTTGCCTGGTGTAAAAGTTATGGGCCAAAGAAAGGGTAGGAGAAAAGCTAAAAAGCTTAGCGGCTTGACCGTCTATTTCTGGAATGGGGTTGGGGAGGAGCAGGAGAGAATGAGAGATCACGAAGAAGGAAACTCACCCATGTTAGAGACGAGTGGTATTATTTGCAGATATTTACCGAGTCTGCGGCACGGGAAGAATGAAAACAATTCTCCGTGAGAGGATCACAATTGCGACGAAACGAACACTCGTCTCACACTTAACTGACTGAGCGAGACAGCGAAGTACACTCTTAACCCTGGAGAAGGCGCGTGCTTTCTTGTTACATGCATAGGCGCGTGGTTGACATGTGTCACCCATTTTTATTAGGTCACCATGTTGTCATATGTCAATAACTCTAGATGGGTCATACATATTTAATCATGATAAGGGTTATAAATAACAGTACTACTCATTTCTAGTAAAAAAAAATTAGGTAATATAAATTTTTTTAAAATTTATGAATACACAAGGAAATCAGCACACTAGATACATTGCTGACTTTACTACTATCACATGGTCCCTTAGATATCTGTTTAGCATTCAAATACTCTTTTGCGGTTTTTATTAGATGTCCTGGTTTAAAAAAAATCTATTTACTTACAATTCAAACATACATTTCACAAGTGAACACCAAACATCCAGTCCACGAATTTTTGCACAATTTTCGTTTATTTATTTATTTATTTATTTTTACTTTTATGTTTTCAGTATATTGCCAAAACTCGGTCGGGGTGTTTCATGCATAACGTAATAAATGAAAAGTCTAAGTAATGAGAGTACAATTCTATGTCTGGAAAAATATTTAAGTAAAATAAATAAATACCACACTATAACAATTATCACTAAACATTATTTACATAAATTTTACAGTAAAATTATGAGGTGATTTGTGTGCCTTCTATCAACATGAAAACACCCAGTCAAATGTTCTCTTTGATTTCAAAGTTCAAGAACATAAAATTACAAACAATTCAAACATAGATCGCCACACATCCAGTCATTGCATTTTTGGCACCATCTCCTTGCTGTGCGGTCTCTTTGTCTTCCACAGTCACGGCATCGTCCTCTGGATCCCTGTTTCGGGTTTTCTGAAGGCTTCTCACTTGAAGTAACACCCAGCAGAACACAAGCACGTCGCCTCAATTCAGTGGGCACCTGTGGCAATGCGGGTCTGTATTGAATTTGAGGTTTGATCATTTCCCACGACAACTTCTGCAGAAAAAACTATTATTTTCAGGGGCATGCAGTCTTTAGCATTTGCTCGATAAATGCACCATGCATTCATGGCAGATATGTTCAGTAAATTGTAAAATACCACCATGGGCAATCTGCGGGTATTTCTAGAAAAATATTTTTTTTTAATTAGCTGGTCGAGGAGATCCACCCCAACCTTTGTCATATTGTAAAATGTGACTGACTATTTCTGGTTTCATAGATGTTCCTGTTTCCTCATTAATTGAATCATAGTGATGTAAGGTGGATATCAAAAGAACAGCTTTGTTTACTTTAGGACAGTAAGAGACTAAGGTGCAGTCATGTTGGAAACCAAATAGAGAAGAATGTTGTTTCCGTTCCTTGTTGGTTAAAAATTCTTGTGGAATTTATTTTTGGTTCTTTCGGAGTGTACCAACATAAGTGAGACCTTTGTCGACTAGCAAGCTTGTAACTAAAGGTATACTGCTAAACCAGTTGTCACCAGTAACGTTTCTGTGAGTCCCAATTATTGGTTCCACTAATCTCATAACTTCATCTGTCGGAGAGTTGCTCTGCTTGTAAGGGCTCTGTGGTTGATTTCCTGCATAAGTTTCCAAGTTACATGTGTAGACTGTTTTAGCATCTACCAATGCTAATGTTTTGATGCCATATTTTGCTGGCTTACTTAGAAGATATTGTCTAAATTGACATCTACCACGAAAAGAAAGCAGCTGCTCATTGACTGTCACATATTCACTTGGAATAAAATGTTGCGAAAAATTATGAACACCTGCCTCAAAAAACTTCTCTTATCGGAGCAAGTTC
>PNEQ01090392.1:0-11124 GCA_003012365.1 Medauroidea extradentata
TTGAAAAGGTGAATTTAAATTAACATGTCCCCAATTACTAGGTTATTGAATTCTGTTGTATCATACCGGACACCTGACAAACTTACCCTGAAAATTACATATAGCCTGTTAAGAAAGATTTACATATAAATTTAAATAAGAAAATAAAAACACCTTTTAAAGATTTAACCAAGATGGGGAAGTGGCTGAACACTTCACACAATGAATTGAAAAGAATATACTGTATCATAAACTGGAGGGAAAAAAAGGTATGCACGTGTGTTACTCCCAAACTGAAATATTTAATACACAATTGACATTTAGTATTCTCAGCACTAGTTTTAGATTCAGGGTAAAAAAAATTTATCCAAGGAAATGAAATTTAAGAAGGTCATCTTCTATGTGTTGCACATGTTTTTGTCTTTATTTATGAAATACGACTTCAGATTGCAACTAGAATTGATTAATTGTGTGCAATTTTACTGGTTTTATGATTTTATTTTAGGTATTTCTTATTAGGTTCACGCTTGATTTATAGTGACTCTTTTACATTTACCGCAGACGACTTAAGGCCCTTGATTATCAAGCTGAGCAGGACCTAGCGGAAAATGTTGACACTTCTGGACAAGTAGAATAAAGTAAGATGCCGAAATCAGATATTGCATGATGGTGCAATATGCAGACACTGAATTGTTATTTATGCTTGAGATACCAATGCATTCTCAAATACACATTTTTAAATAAAGTGCCTTAATTTCACTCTGAAAAAAGTTAAGTATTTATAGAGCACATAAAAAAATTATCAGTTACAATGTATAAATAAAAAAATTTTGGTCATGAGCAACTAATAATGTATAAAAACACAATTGTACTGCTGCAATCTTCACACCACCTCCCCCTTATCCCACACACCTTTGTTTAGTCAACATACAGCACACAAGTTTGTACATTATAGTACAAGTACCAGTGGTACAAAATTTTTGTAAGCAATAACTGTAGTTCATCTAAAAAAGGCAAAGTGAAAGTTATACTAGTATTCAATACATAAAGGAAACCAGACTTGTCCGGGAGTCAAGCGAAGAGGCAACACTAATAAACAGAAGCGTCATACACAAGGTGGTGGGAGGATTGGAGACAGGCCACACTCTGTCTGCAGCGATGCGCAGTAGCTAGTGTTACCACATATTAGCAGCATGCCAGCTGGGGAGAACTTCCTCTGACCTGACTGCAGACTAGCAACAAACCAGTAACTTCAGCCAACCTTCATGCTATCATGATTAGGTCTGGTAATATTTCTTGGAAAAAAATTAATTTCCCTGAATTGTTTACAAATACTTTCAGCGCTGTGTACTCATGCCAAAATATGGTACGTATTCACTTTTTTTTTTATTTATGAAAATTGGAAGAGGGTATCAGCACATTGGGTATACATGTCATCAGAAAAAATTAATAAAATCATTTATTTTAAAAAATGTGTACTGTATGTTTTACACCAGTGACAGTTTAACACAAAATTAGATCAAATATTCACTTATTTTTATTTTTTAAAGCTGCCCAAGTAGGGTAGTTAAACAACTAAAACAATGCAACTGCTGCTGTTTTCTCAGGAACCGTGGCAGTAGTAGCAAGGTTTGACTGTGTATCTAGTTGTTTCTGAATCACTAGTTTTTATGAAACTTCCATGACATACACCTTGCAGCAGCATGGTGAAGACCTTAATATGTAACCTTCTTTCCATTAACCTCAGAAGAATTTCTTTGTAATACTAACTATAGGGAACAAAAAATACCATCTAGCCCCCGACACCCCACATAATCATTAGAGATATAAGAAAAAGAAAAGTTCTTACCATCAACTCCACCCAGCAACTGAGCCAACAAATGCCTATCAACAGTCTGAAAGGTGATACCAACCACATGACAGACAAATTTGCGAATTGAATCGTGAAAACCACTGATGCGAGAACATAGGTCCGACATAGCATGCACACGGTCCCAGAATTGCTGGAAATCGCAGCGCTCCAAAATGTCTGCAAGGTATATGATATGATCAATAGGACGTTGAACCAACTGCAACAGAAAGAATATTAAGACATAAAGTAAACTAATAAATTAAAGTCACAGTTATTTGCATGCAGATTAACTGTGGTTCTTTATTGTGTCAATTGGTATTAAAGATATCCACAAATTTAAACCATCCGTGACGTGAACTGTTTTTAGTGCAACGTTAGACTGCTACAGCACATTAAAAAATTTTTGCAACATCAACAGATTACAAATTTCAACATTCATCAGAAACATGATTTTAACCCTTTAGTGCCAGCTTTCTTTGAGGAACATATGTGAAAACTGCCATCATATCTGTCACAAATTTGCAATTATTTATTAAAAAAATTAAAACAACTCTGTACCGATAAACACAATCAAATTGGAAAAATATCTACCGGCAATTAAAGGACAAATATCTTCTTGGGGTTAGTAAGGTAGTGGTATGTTTGTCAGGTGTTCAGTTATAATGATGGTTTAGGGTGCGTTACTTTTATATGAATGTGTTCTTGACACTAAAACTGACAACGTAGGCCTAATGCTTCTGTAGTTCCAGTTATATTAAAACTGTACAATTCTATTGTTCGTCTTCTTTCCACATTCCTATGCCTTGTTTGTAAATAAACATTCAGCATTAATCAAAGAGTATGGAAGGGATAAAGAGAGTTCACTGCCAGGTTAGACCTCTTTGCTTATTTCTGGTGTGTTTTTGGCTCGCTAATACTTCCAGAGGTACCAACCACGCAGCATGAAATTCCATCTGAAATAATGTGGTGTGCATTGGCCATGTTTGTTTACATCGTTAGCTGCAAGAGTGTGTTAGTATCGCAATCTCGTCGTTGGAGGAAGTAAAAGTATTGGTAAAGGCTATGCCGTATATTAAAAGTGTGTGTAAATTGTCATTCTGACTTGTTAATTTGTACGACAACGAAAAAAAAAAATCTCCTCGGGATGCGGATTCGAACTTACATACTTGTTCTGACCACACGCCCTTTACCACTCGACTATCAGTACACATTTGCTATCGTTTTGCTATGATCAGTATATAAGTAATCTTAACGTTTTTTTTTTTTAAATATTCATCTTTTCATTAGAATGGTCTGTTAAATATTTCTTTGAAACTTTATATTATACTGTAAAAATTTTGTCTAACATGAATGAACTTTGTACAGGAACGAAAAACCTTCGCACTATTATTACCGGTACGCGAATTAATGGTTATCATATAATTTTATAAATTGAACAAAATAAGTAATTTTACTCAATTAAACGTCACACTAACTATACTTTTGTTTTAACGTTTCAAAATTAAAACTATGTTTACTTTCGTCTAATTTAAAATTTGTAACGGCTTGCACAAGTTTGACCAACGACGGCAGTGTAATGTTTAGTCAGGAAGTCCCACTCAACGCCATAAATAATCGTTGGAGAATTTTCTCTATTTACGAAACACTTTAAAAACCTTCCATTTCAAAAAGTAACTCCCATTTCATTTACAACAGCATTGATATCGTTAAAATGCTTAAATTGCAAAACAATACTTCCAACTTTGAATCACATGTTGATGTTGGTACAACCGGAATCGTTAGTCGTCAATAAGAGAAGCATTTGCCCTATCTAGTGACAGGCCCCTGGCATTAATCAGACAGGACAATTTTCTGCTCCTCTTATTTTAATTTTTTCTTTTTCACAATTTTTCTGGAAATTTTAAAATCTTACTGGCGGCAGAAAATAAACTAAGCAAATGCTTACAGGCTCACAGTATTGCAACCACCAAAATAGTACTTCACAGATTTACATGTGATACGGATGGTCTTTACAAGTAGCACAGATTACACTTGGCACTGACACGTTTATTACATGAGAATCTGACATTCACTCCTCATGCCAGGCCATACTGCTACTGGAGGAGCAAGGAGGTAACAGAATGTTGCTTTAGCAAACCAACCACAGTCCTTTCTTCCATACTACTGTTATGTACAGAGTACTGGAGAGGTTGAAAAGTGAAAAAAAAAAAAAAAGTTTGTATGAAGATAACAATAAAAAAATTCACATTGGGAACTTTTTGTTAACCACATTCCTGTTCCAATGCAAATACCCCTATCTTTTTACCCCTTGCCCATCATAAGGGTTGAAAAGTAAGTTTACATTGATCAATTCAACAAGTTCCATCTTTCAGGGGCATATACCAAAGAAGGAATTTCCACATTCTGTACCTCTTCTACAACACTTTATCGAACCACTTCTAGTATTATTTTTGGTATAGTAAGTTGGCAGCTTATTTAAAGTCTTATCTAATTTTTAAGTGTACTCGAAAGTTTGATAAATGCACCACGTTAACTTTTCAAGAATACAGTTGCCACAAAAATTATATTCATTAAAACCCAAAATCTGAATTACTTCTTCTAAATATTTAATGCTATATCAATGTGGTTCCAAAATATTTACGTCAACCAATGTTGAGACAGTTGTGCAATTCCTAACACAAATGTGTTTTTTCTTCACACTGACATAGCTTGAATGAAGGTTTCCAATTATTTGCGCTTTGGAAACCCACTAGTACCAATTTCTGGAAAAGTTTTCCAATTCAGCAGTTTTCTGTTCCAGATGTTAGAATTCAGGTGTACATAGCAAAATGCAGCATTTCTTGCAGCCATTCAAATGGTTTATACCACGTGGCTAGAAACAAAATAGTGTTGTTTTGTTTAGGATATACTATGAGCAGAACCAGTTAAATTGAGACATACTTTTCTAACTACTACAATATTTCTTAATTATTGTATATGTACGACTCACATAAGATTACATTTGATAAAATGCAAAGGTTTACGAGCTGGCCATTCTACTTCCTCTTCCAAATAATCTCATATTCATTCTCATCCCAAAAATTTTGTTCTTTGTTTCCAGTATTGTGTGATAGCAAAACACTAAACATATGTGATGATGACATTGCTACACATTACTATACTAACATTCAATGTATGCCTGGAGCTACTTGCAGCTATACTACAGTACCTCCTAACCCCTTGCCGTTAACACTTTTGTAGTGAGACATTGTGGTTGGCGTCGCCATTGACTTCTCAACGTAAATTGTGTGGGTTGTAGTTATTGGACATTCAACCAGCGAGGAATTTGCTACTAGCGAACTATTGAGCACATTAGCCTGAAATAATTATGTGGCTGCCACAAACTTGTTCACGAACCAAAATGAAATCATAATTCAACACTCATCACCAACATTACTATCTTAAGCCATCTACACTATTTAAAACTAAACCTACAGCAACTCTTTAATTTGTATTGTATTAAGTTTGTCTGATTTTGAAATTTCTCTTCTGAGAAAGAATTCTGGGAGCTGTACTATTTTTAGCTTCAAACCATCCTGACTTCTTTATAAAAAAAAACATTACTTGCAATCCTGTTTAAAGATGCTCATCTCAGAAGAGAAATGTCAAAATGATGCTAACTTAAACAGTGACTTGGTTTATTGTTTAAAGTTAGAACTACACAGCTACTGCAATGTGTAACAAACTTTATTTCATACTTCTCACCTGTTTTTCATTTAACAGACATTTGCACAAAACAAAGTCTGTATGTGGAAAATTCGTAAGAGCTTTCAGAAGTATCTGGCATGTAATTTCTAGGTTGTATGTTTGTGGATCAAATTGATATAACTTGAGGACAGCAAGGTTGGCTTCAAGATCATATGCATTTTCACGAGATTGTATCTCCACGTATCTTTCAAGAGTTGGCAAATTCTCTGGGTTGTACCTGAAACAACAAACACAATGGAAAACAAAAAATTTTGTAATCAATTAGAAGGAATTTCACACACAAAAAAATTCTTTAGACATCAAGATACGTAAATATGAGAGTTAGGAGCAAGTGTGCAGTAAAGTACATTTGCTTGGTTACAGTCCCCTGAAACTCGTCTTAAAGACATAGCAATCCAATTAAAAAAAATCATGACGCAAGGCCATCTGGTTCAACCTATAAATATAATTCATAAAAAAAATACATCTTCCACCGTTTCACCCTCTTAGGGGCAGAATTTAGACAAATTCTTTTGTACAACAAACGGTCACCAATGGTATAAGTTTCATGCTCATGAGAGGGCACATGCTTGAGCTAAAGCCCCTCAAAGTAGTCTCCTGTACGCTGTCAACAATGTAGAGGTGCAGAATACCATCTGCACAACCATTTTTTCACCCCCATGTTGGAATTAAGTCACATGATTTGCAATGTAACCACACATACCGTAACAGCCTATCAAGTAGTAATTTCTTTAACTTCCGTACTAGATTGAAGTCATATGGCGCAAAAAACAACTTTTGGTCATTTATTCAACATATTTTCCAATGAAGATTAAGACTTCAATTAATTTTTAAAAATAATTTTGTGTCATCCATTCACTGAATTTAACAAGAATTTAGTGGAAATAATGAACCTGACAATGAAGTAGGCTATACAGTGACTCTACATGACTAATTTTTGCTAACAAAAAATTACAGTATTGCTCTCAAACTCCATTATTTTCCATCCTGTCACTGTTATGGAAGCTCAGCAAGAAAATTCTCTACATTTTCCACGTGGAACAAGAATGGTTTCAGTATTCCAAATGATTAAAACATTTCTCCCTAACATCATACATGACAATCAGCATAAATTTCACTGTCTAAACTCACAATATTATAGTAAGTCTCTCTTGTTAATGAAAACAAGTACCTCACAGTCACAGGTAATTTAAATATAATATTCACATAAGGAATTCTTGCCAGACGATGTCGCTGGTTAGCGGGTTTTCTAGGAGATCTCCCATTTCTCCTGCCCATTCATTCCGGCGCTGCTCCATACTCACTTAACGTCACCCCTCACCAGCGCTAAAGACTTGCATGTAAAGTGCTGACCAAAATCTCTTCACTTCACTCTTCAATTAAATGTAATATTTAGTCTTTGAAAGATACATGTTTATGGCTATTTTGTCAAGTCACAATCATTTTGCGGGTACAATAGTAAACTAGGTAGGCCTAACTTAATATGGTCAGGCAGGTTCCAGAAGAATCGTGGCTATGAGAGACTATTTTCACAGAGGCTGTTTTGTGTCACGAGTTTGACAAAGTAGCTTCCCTTTCCGTCATGTTTGAGCTAATATTGTGCCTCTGAAGAGTAAGAACATGTGCGAGAGCTGCAGCTCAACATTTTCAGACAATCTGAGGTTCGAAATGGAAATCTACAGTGCATGGAAAGCAGCCACTAACTTTAATGGTTTTTCTAACTTCATGTTATGGGGAGGGGGTGGGAACACTATTTCTAACTACCAAATTCATTTTCTACCTGCGTGTCTACAAGAATGAGAGGTGACCACAGCCACAAACTACTCTTCATAATTTCTGCCGCACAGGTCCTATGTAAATAAAGAAGATCTAGTACTATGACTACAGACATGCATTATTCTGTAAATAAACCACACTGCTGGTTGACATCTACTTCACAGAACAAAATTCAACATCTCTTTGAAGACTAATCAGCATTGTACAAGAATTCTACCACAGTGCGAACCATTTAACTAAAGAAAGAAAGAGATCTGCACAAGCATATTACTAAAACTAACATGCATAAGTTTGGGGGTAATTGATTTGGGCACTTTACTAGCATCCCCTCTATAACAACTTAATGTATGTATTGAGAAAAAAGGACCACCAATGGTGAGAATACATAGACCAGAGCACTGACGGCTCCAGACATGGGTGAATCGGGCAACCGCATATAATTTTCTGTTATATCAACAAGTGCACTTTCACATTTCATACAGAAATAGTTTTTTGCCAGTTTTGGTTTACGATTAAAAGGAGTTCCATGAAGAGCCGATACCTGGGGCCCGCAAAGGCTAGGGCCATCACTGGACCAGTGGTATTAGTGTCTTTGCAGTAGTTCAATTACAGGCGATTCACACCTTGGCCTTATCTATAAAACATATTTATAATCCTCAGTATGTTGAAAGGAAATAGGCCTACACACCATAAAACCATTAATTACAAAAATTGGTAACTTAATATCTGCAACAGTAATGACCCAAGAACTGAAGTGTTTATTACAAGTAACTTGGTTAACAAAGTTACAGAAGATCAAAACTCAAAAAGTATTTAAAAAGTGATTGAAGCAAAATTTACTTGCATTAAAAAAGATCCAAGCTTATTGAGCGCACTCATTCACCTACCACATAGCCAACCTGTGATACGCGAGCAAATCTGGTCAAGAGACCGAAAAAACCAAGTAGGTAGTCTAACTCTATTTATTAATTCACAAAACATCCAATAAACACAGTACATAACTGCAGTGGACTACTCTAGCAGTACAATAGCCTACTTAGGCAACATCACATTGAATCCATTACAAAAACATATACGAAACAACCAACCACTTTTAAGCTGTGTGTAATCAATGCTATCAAACAACACAATCTTCATAAATGTTTAATGCAAACTTCATTGTATCAGGTACTTGCACAATATTCAATATGTTGCAGTTCTGTGTTGCAAACATGCTACTTCCTACGCTAAATAAACTCAATAGTAGGCTGGCTTCTCAGGCCGTGTGTCTCAATTCACCCAAAGAGTGCTCTTTCGTGTTCTCGCTGTCTCAAATACGTCACCACTACGTCAGAGAGAGAGCACTCCTGTCTTAATTATTCGCCGAGAGTACGAAAGAGTGAGAGCACAAGATGTATACTCGCTATCGCTCTCTCATGCTCTCTGATGTATGCCATCTTGATTACATCTATAGTTTGAGGTTAAAGAAGAAACATGCGTCACGTATTGAAAATATTTAAATATTTATAGGCTACATAAATAGTTATATTCCGTGAGCAGTTACTCGGGGCAAGAAACATTAAGTCAACATTTTCGGCCGTTATATGCATTTAACTTAAATACACAAAATAAAAATGTTGGCATCGCCAAACAACTATTCCCTCCTCGAAATATGACACCTATAAGTTACAAAATTATTATTTTAATTACCCACAAACGTATTTAATGTGTTAAAACTTGTGTATGCACTTGCAGCTATTGTGTACAAATAAGAGAGAGCATCGTCCCAATTGAAGAGCGGGAGCACGAGAAAGAAAATAAGAGCTCTCTCTTGGTGTTTTGCGAAAGAGTACTCTCTCAACAGAGTACTCTTTGAATTGAGACACGGCCTAAATTACTGGGCAGTGTTAGTTGCAAACAAACCTTTGCAATGTAAACAATACTATAAAACCTAGTTATTTAAGTACCAAATGGTTTTCTTTGAAATTCGATATAAAGGTAGCATTACTAAAATAGGGAATAGTTCGTATATTAACCACATTCCTGTACAGCATATCATTTAACTCACAGAATGGCATGCAAACTATATCATGTCCTGAAAAGTGGTGCAGGTTAGGTACTTCTTGGGTATTTATATTATATGTTTAAGTTCCACACGTAAATTGCAGGCAACAAGAAATCAAGGGCAAGTGTATAAAGATACGTGATTGTGGACATGATCATTAATCAAATTCACAATTTCGTCCCATGTGTTTGCAACCGACCAAGGCAAATAGTATTGACGTAGAATTAACTGCTATAAATATGTTGCAATTAAGATAGAAATAATATCCGATGTTGCTTCAACTAAGTAAAAACTACAGTTTCTAAGAAAATTAGATAATATCACCTCTCTATGCCTTTCAGCATTGATGCAACAGTTTGCCTCATTGCCTCCGCCATTTTTACCAAGAGTAGTATGCACAGAACAGGTAGTATGTATGCAATGTAGCAGACTAGAGCTGCAAAACGAAGTTGACTATTTTCTACTAAAAGGCTACTAGCGCTGCGATATATACGAGCTATATTAGTAACCATAGAGGGACGGAAGCGCTTGTGTCGGCCATGTTTTACATCGTCAAAACAAAGGGCCTGGCAGGGTGTCGGTTCAAATTCAGATCTTTATTCACAGAGCATCTGTTAATGTTATTGAACATGTCTACATAATAAGTAAATAAATAAAAACAAAAGTCATAGTAATGTTTACGTTATACTTACCAAATATTAGTACATACTATTATTTTTACATGATAAAACATAGATAGTTAATAACATCCAAATGTTAAAATGATAACACTGTATGGGTACACTATACATAAAATTACTTTCATAACATATATTATTTATTTGTGAATTTAATGCACAATTTACGTTGTCATATATTCCGAAACACTAAAAATGAACCATTTAAAAGAAAATTAAATAACTGTTTATTAAAGTGTTTCATTTCAGTCAATTTTTTTATATCATCGGGAACCTTATTATACAGTTTGATTCCAATATTTTTCAAAGTTTTTTTTTGAGTTTATCGTCGGCTTAGTGGAAAAAGGTGGTAAGTCCAGTTTATCCACTAAGCCGACGATATGTGTAATTATAATTACATCAGTTTTGTGTATAGTGCATTGTGTAGGACATTATAAGTTAAGGTTATGTTTATAGGACTACCGATAAATGTAAATTATAAAATGTCTGAACATATGCAAATAAACCCTGTATTTATATATACAAATTAAAAATAAATACTATAACACATTCTTATTACTACAAGAACTATGCATATAACATGTCAACTGGATCAACAGTCAACAACATAGCTGCCCACCCTAACCCAATTTAAGAGCCTCAATCTTATATAGATAAATATATATTCTCAATTGGTCAGTCATCATTTAGCGAGATCACTCCTTACCTGCCTCTCTAGGCAAACCCGTCCTGAACCTACCAACTCCAACAGTTACCAAATCATTCTGTAAAATACTCCTCTCACCAACCTCACAAGCATAGACTGTTTACCCAATTTATTCTCTTCCATTACACTTGACTTTTTAAATCATATCTTATAAACCGTAGACAGGTAGTCAGTGTGAATGGTGAATGTTCATCTGCTCTTGAACTTGATTGTGGTGTTCCACAAGGATCTGTGTTGGGACCTTTTTTATTTCTGGTAGCAATTAATGATCTACCTAGCAATATAAATGATTCAAATTCATACATGTATGCTGATGATACAACATTTTTGACCATAGATAAAA
>PNEQ01090393.1:0-11126 GCA_003012365.1 Medauroidea extradentata
TGATTTCACCTTAAAAAACAGTTAGAACTTTAAATTGCACGATTTTGCTCAATAGCAATATTGTAGGCTACGAATTCTACAATGTGGCCCTTATTCGAAGATGATATCTTTAAAACTGACTGAGATACCACAAATTTAGTTTAACATTGAAATCCCTATCCAGCTCTACTGCCTGCGAAGGGATGGAGTCCGCCCTTAAGAAAATGTTCTCTGAAGTCATATGTTACGAAATTGGAAAAGACGAGCTAGAACTGTACTCCTTTGACAAATTAACAGTTACAAATATATAATTATAAATTCTGAGATTCTATTGAGATTATATTTTTGGAACCACTTCAACATTGTAAACATTTTTAACTTAGAAAAAATTACTACATTGTTCTACATAAATAAAGGAGGCACCCAAGGGCTTTTTTTTTACTTCACAAAACTCATGATCAATTATATTTACTATTTTTTTTGTTTTTGATTAAACTTAAAATTGTAGCAAATGTTGTTGAGCCAACTAACTGGCTCAATCCATTAGTAATAATAAGGAAGCCATCAGGTGACATTAAGGTATGTCTTGATCCTCTACCTTTAAATAATGCAACTACCAGAGAGCACTGCAGTTTGCCAACTTTTGAGGAGGGCATAGTTAGAATGAAAGTGGCACAGTATTTCAGCACTTAAGATGCAAATATAGGATTTTGGAAAATATGCCTCTCCGAGGAAAGTTCAAAATTAGCCACATTTCACTCCCCTTCACATGGATGCCTTCGATTCGCCCTCTTACCTTATGGGTTGTCGTGTGCCCCAGAGAGGTTTAAGGTGTTTTCAGCCAATTGTTTAAAGATATAGATGGAGTACAAGTATGTGTAATTAATGTTATTGTTTTTAACAAATATCATAAGTTGGAGCAAATCTTTGAGCGGGAAAAACAAAAAATATCACCTTTAACCTAGAGAAGTGTAGGTTTGGCCTGACAGATGTAAAATGTATTACATGCACTGTGGGGAAATGTGGAATCAGGAAAGACATAGATAAGGCTAGGGACATCTTAGAGATCCCATAATCAACTGATGTTGCAGGTTTACAAAGGTTTTTAGTAATGGTTAACTATTGGACTAAGTGTGTTCCCAATATTTCTGAAATCATAGGCATTTTGCAAGAATTGTATAAAAATAAATGTAGCTTTGTCATGGAATGAACAACACCACAAGACATTTCAGCAAATAAAAACACTTCTGATCACAGTGCTATACTTCAATATTTTGATAAGAACAATGTAGTTCTGTCAGCAGATGCATTGCAGAATGGCTTGGGAGCAGTTGTGATGCAATCTCAAGGCCCAGTAGCATTCACTTCAAAATATCTTTCACCAGGTCAACAAAAATACGCACAGATCGAAAAAGAACTTATTGCAATCATGTATGAGTGCGAGTGTTTTCACCAGTAACATTACAGACATTTAGTGTTGGTAGAAACAGATCACAAGCCTCCGATTTCCATATTAAAAAACACTTTAGATATGTCCTCTCTGATTACAGAGAATGTGAATTAAATTACGGAACTACGACATCACGTTAAAATATATACCAGGCAAAGATGTCACATTAGTTGGTGCTTTATCGATGACTGTGGGTCCAGGAAACAGTTAATAATTGCACAAGCAAGAAATAGCAGCTCATCAGGGTATGGTAGTACATCTCATACAGACATCACAGGGCATGTTTGTTGTGTACTCAGTTACAGAGGTTGGCAGCATTTGGTGTCGACTGAAAACAATGAAGTTAGCGGGACTCGCCCTGGATGGTTGCTGTCTTGTTTGTTAAGATTTGCACTGCGAGTAGTAACTGTGAACAATGGAAACTACGAATAGCTGTATGGATTGAGTAGACTCCACATTGGCAACAAGCGATACTAGCGTACGCATCGGGTGGCATCGGGCACCGAAACAAGTGAGTCGCTACACATAACCTCCAACTGCATTGTGGAATTCTTTCGGAGAATTTGTTCCAGGGCGGGACATGAGGCAAACATACTTAGATGGGCTGAACTGTTTCGCAGCAAACAAAGCGACCGACAAGGAGGAGAAGAAGGCTATTTTCTTTACAGTCTACGGGTCGAATTGTACCATTGTTTGTAGCAGAAGGTAGGGACCTAGCTTCTTGGAGTAGAGGTGGTTGGAACCTCTCAGGATTTCAGTGGAGGGGTACTAACTATGCATTTCTAAGTGGCAGCAAGCATAGCAACCTAATACCATTATGTGTTTTTCAGTGCAGACCTGGGAGAGTATGTGGGGCTGCCAGTAAGTGCGGAAATTGAACCAGATTCAAGGCCTACATTTTGGAAGTGCAGGTCAGTGCCTTTTGCACTACACAGAGCTGTCAATAAAGAGACTGATAGACTGGCAGAGCAAGGTGTGTATGGGTATGTAACATACTCAAGGTGAGTCATCCCCATTATTGCTGTCTGCAAGGCTGATGGGTTGGTATGTATATGTGTGTTCAGTGGACCTCGTGTGTCGAACTGAGATTTACCCCTAGCCAACAACCAAAGAAGCATTCTACAACATAGCAGTAGGCAAATTATTCACCAAATTGCATTAGGCAGATGTGTATCTCGTCGATAGATGAAAGTACAGCTGACTTAATAACGGTTAACATGCCTAAGGGGTTGTATCACATGAAATGCTTGCCATTTGGCATTCAATGTGCTACACCGTTTGTCAAAGATTAATAGAAACCCTGCTGGCGAGTGTTGAGGGAGTTGTCATTTTGCTGGATGACATCCTCATTATGGGGGAACGAATGGAGAGCAACACTGGCAGAGGTTCCACCAAGTCATCAAGAGTGTCGAAAGAGCAGGATTATGGCTAAAGGAAGGGAATTGTGTTTCTGCTGCATCATCAGTAAAGTTTTTGGGTTACCGTGTGGATAGTGCGTGAATACACCCTGCACAGACTAAAGTTGACACCATCCACCATGCTCCAGCGTCCACGTGTAAAAAAGAGCTGCAGGCCTTTTTGGGGCTACTTAATTTCTACGATCGGTTCATGCATGATAAAGCTAGTGTAGCAGAACGGTACACCATCTGTTCGACAAAGGACAATGGTGGAAGTGGACAGAATCTTATGAAAATATGTTTGAGGCAGTGAAACAGTTATTCCAATTAGATGCTGTTTTGGTGCATTACAGTGCAACAAAGTCTGTGATGCTGACATGTGATGCTTCAGAGTATGGGCTAGGTGCGGTTCTGGCTCACGCGGAAGCAGATGGGAGCGAAAGAGCCATTGCCTTTGGATTATGCATACTACACAAAATGAATGGAACTATTCACAAATAGACAAGTAGGCCGTAGCTATAATGTTTGGCATAATTAAGTTCAGGCAGTACGTCACCACTAGGTATTTCAAGATCATCGCCAACCATCAGCCACTGTTGTGCTTGTTGGATCCCAACAGGCAAACCCTTGATATCTTACCTCCAAGGTTTCTATGGTGGACTCTTGATGTTATCCATCTTAGATTACAAAATCGAGTATCGACCAGGGCCAAGCATCGGACATGCCTTAAGCAGGCTGTCATTACCAGTTCAAGATTTGGCAGTTCCATCAATGGGAGATGTGCTAATGTTGGAGGTATTACTTGATCCCCCAGTGGAGGCTTCAAAATTTGCAGCATTAACTGAAGCATATCCAATGCTGCATATAGTTAAAAGGAATTGCAGTGTCGGGTGGCCAAGGAGTGAGCCAGAGACAGATGATCTTCGACTGCACTGGACTAGGCGAGGTGAGTTGCCCCTCTACAAAGAGTGCATCCTATGTGGAAGCAGAGTGGTCATCCCTTCAGCACTAAGGAAGGACTTGTTATCAGTACTACATGCAGCTCACGATGGTGTGATCAAATCTAAAGCAGTAACATGTAGCTACATGTGGTGGCCTAAGATGGATGGAGATATTGAAGAGATGGTAGGACAATGTTAACAGTGCCTACAACTACAAGCCAACCCGCCCAAGTAGGAAAATGTAAGCTGGGAACCAGAGCTAAACACTGGGCCAGAATCCACATAGACTATTCGGGCCATTTCAAGGCAGAGTTTATCTAATTGCGGTCGACTTCCACTTCGTGGCCAGATGTGAAAATGGTGGATCAATGCTTTCAGCAACAGTGTTGCGAGAACTGAGGGACATATTCAGCATTCACTGCATACCTGAATGTTTGATATCAGACAAAGGTTCCGCTTTCGCATCTAGAGAGATTGAAGTCTTCACAAGGAAGAACGGCATCCGGCTGATGCATACAACACTATTCCACTCCTCAATTAATGTGCAAGTGGAGCACAAGGTCCAGACAGTCAAGGCAAAATTGAAAAAGGTGGTCGAGGTGGACTGGCAAACCAGACTGGCAAGAGTATTGTTTGCATTGCGCACCACACCCGTCGTTGATAGCGCTAAGACCTCAGCTGAGCTCTTTATGTATGTGTATGTATATACAGGGTGGGACGGGAGGAAATGTACATGTTTGAGGGGTGACAATACTGGTGAATCTAAACAAAACATTTCTAATAAACATATGCCCTTTTCTTAAACGTTTCAGAGAAACCTAATGAAAACAACAAAGAATGCAGGTGACGGTAAATCACGAGACCGGCTCTGACAGGAATATCAGTGATTGGAGGCAGGCATATTGTTAAGAGATGGAAGGGGAAGAGGGTAGTAAGGGGTATTATGGGGGGATCTATACATAGTATAGTAAAAAATGACGAGTCAGTTCCGTAGTGGTTGTGGTGCTGTTTGAATTGTGTCTGCCATGGTTTTTTAACTTGTCAGTCATGTACATATAAAATTCTTTAGTTGAATTTATTACTAATTTATTGACTTTATAAGAAAACGATCGATCGGAATTAGGTAAGATGGCGAGAAGTCCATAAGAAAATGTCGGTGTATCATAACTAAATTAAATTTTTTTATCTTTGTTTTGAAATTATTGACTCATTGGTTTTATTGGAAACCGATCGGGTATAACTACGATAGTAGTCGGGATTAAGTTAATACCATGATTAGTATTTACATTTAAATATAATGTTAATGTATAAAAATATGTAATTTAACAGTAAATAAAATTTTAATTAACGTATAAATTACATCGAATAATTCCATAATGGAAAGGATATGCCTGGGTCTCAAGTTACATTTATTAAATGAGTTTTAATATATGTTAAAATATTTTAAAACTAAAATACATATTTAAAAAATAATGAATTAATATGAATACTGTTTTTACTCCATAATATTGAATGATTTTGATATTGATGTCCAATGCCTTTCGAGAATCACAGAAAATTATTCATCCAGTCGCTTTGAGAAGATTTAAGTGTCCTGTTGGTTTTGAAACTGTTCTAAAGGTAATTATTTTGAGTTGAGGGGAAAAAAGGTAATTTTTTAGAAGAAAATTTTAGAGAAAAATTTTTAGCAGAAAAGGAAGTTTTTGTGGAGTTTCGGAAAATGGTGTACATTTCTTAGGGTCAATTCTGTTATTTTGGAGGTCAAAGATCAACTTCAAATCCAAGACGGCGGCCGAGGGCTGTGACATCACAACATGGCAAGTGGCTTCGCACACCACACTCATAATCCAGTGTGCCAAAACATACTTTGCTTTACTAAGTACTGTAACAGGTTCCACAATAAAACTTTTTGAAGCATTTTATGAGGGAAATAAATTATACAAGATGTCCTGGGAGGAAAGGGCAATATCCTGGGAGGTGGTAATACTATACTCTATTCATTCTAAGGTCGCTGCTAATTCATCCAATTTGAGTGTCAGTAACAATTTTGCATAGCGTAAATTTCATATGAATTATTGAAAAATACAAGGTAACTATGCTACGGTACAATCACAGTGCGATGAATCAAGATATAATTCAATTGCTTTGATTTATTTCGTTAGCAATTTTTATTTCTGCTGCAACATTAGAGTGGACAGAGTATAGTCATTGTGGTCAAGAAAGTTCATATGAACATGGGGTCAGCATGGGATAGTTATAGAGGTAGTCCCATTTGAATGTAAACATTGATGTTCTAAAAATACTATTAATATTCTATAAGCAACTATGTTCCTTGCTTCAGATACAAGTAAATTGTAATCCATAATTAACAACACAGTTTTCCATAGCTGTAATAATAAGTTTACAATACGCGATATTTTTTTTTCATTTCATGCCTTTTTGGTCCAGTGCCAATGCTTTCACAATAAGTTCTCAAAGATTCCACCATCGACCTTAATACATTTGTCACAACTCGCTGAAGAAGATGAGGTGTTGCCCGTCAAAGATCATCGTGACATTATAGTATAACAGTTAACGAATCCATTATGCGAGCGAGCAGTTCGTCTCGAGTAGTAACTTTACTTCTGTAGACTTCACATTCCGCCTAACTTCATCATAAATATTAATGTAAGCGGTTGAGGTGGGGAGACTGGTGGAGAGGAAATAGCACTGCCACGACCAATCCACCGATTAGGAAATGGAAACTATCCCTTGCCTCGTGACAATAATGAGGAGGGGTTATATCATGCTGGAGGTACAGAAGACGTGTGTAGCCAAAGGAACATCCTGGAGTAGTTCAGGTATTGTACACTGCAAAAACTGCAGGTACCTTCCCCCATTCATACGATTGTCGAAAACAATGGGACTATCAGCTGGTCATACAATGTACTGTCCGCGTCACGTCTCATGGTAGTTGTTTCTGCGGGGAAGTGCGGCGAGGGGAAGCAAATGGAGGGAGAAGAATGTTAGAGAGGAGGCCAGAAGCTATGGGCGTGTCTGCGACTATATGCGTTTTGTGAGTGAATGTCGCTGTTGACAATAGAGCAACACGGCCAACCAAAGCGGTGAGTTTTCATATGAGTATGCTTGATTGTACTAGTATCATATTTGTGGACATGTCATTATGACGCACGGTCAAAGTTAAAATACCAATACCTGAATGTTAAAAACGACACTAGAAACTTACTTATCGCCAAGTTATTTTATCCATATTTACAGCAATGATAGATATCTATGTATTTCATGTTTATAACAAATAGTTTTAATTTTAACCGCACACTATCTAACTTTAATTCTTTCACACAGGATTATTTTAGAAGGGCATGGTACATATTGTAATGCATTAACATGTTTGTGTAGATTGCCGCTAATTAAATATATATATATAAATTATAGTAAGGATTTTTTTATGCTATTTGGACGTGACATTAATAACTGAAATATTTGACAAGATGAATATTAGTACTTCGACATTGTGGAGAGATTTTGACAGATATGGTCTTTATAATGTCTATGGAGTGTGGATGATGTAAATATGGAAAAGTGTCGGAATGCAAAGTCGAGGTGATCCTGACGGGGATCGAACCCGAATCGCTGTAGTGGAAGGTGAGCTACCCGATAAAACATTCCCAGTTCACTCTAAACAAATTTTGTAAAATGTACAAAGCTTTTCTTTGTAAAATTATTCATTTATGAAGTTACAATATTAATGTTTGTAATCGACTTCTACAAAATATTTTCTTGTATATAAAGAATTTTCCAGATCTGAAAATTAAAGACAGTTTATTTAAACATAGAAATTATTAGTACAATGTTGGAATCAATGATCTCAATTAAGTGAATATTAGAGAAAATATCGAAAGTCTACATCTCCTTGCACAATTTGTTTGCGATTTGCTAAATTTTAGTTGATTATCGACATAATTATTACAATTATTTATTTCAGTAACACATATGTTAAGTTTGTCTTGTATTTAATTTCATTCACGTGTCACTCGACGTAGAGGATTAGTTGTTAGGTAAACGAACACGAAACTGCGAGACGGTGGTGCATTTCAGGTTCGAATCTCATCTTTTGTCTCGAAATATTTTTAGTAGCTTCAATGATTTCTACTGTCTACAAGAGCACTTAAAATAACAAAATAACGATTATTAAACTTAAATTAGCTCGCGAATTCTTGTAGAATTGCAAAAGCGTAAGGCAGAACAGTAAAAATATTACAATTTATTTTTAAAAATAAAATTTTTTTACAATGTAGAGTAGAGTGGGTGTAGAGGTAAAATATCTTACTAAGAATAGAAAATTAGCTTCTAATAAAAACTGTTTTCTATGTACTGCTCTATTTTTCATATAACACTGAATTAAACAAACTAGAATTTATTTTGTACTTCACATGAGCACTTCTAAATATTTCGCTGCTATAGGAAATGTGTAGTTTATTGTTCTATATGAAAAAGAGAAGAGTGAAGTTTCACGTCTCGTCGACAGCTAAGGTCACCAGAGACGAAACACACAACATGTTAGTTTATGGTAAGTTAACTGAGATTCGGGAAAATAATTGACTATGGCTTTTGCTTATTTCGCCTGGAGTGATTTCGGAAAGCAATAGAAAACTGAAATCAGGGTGGCCGGTGCTTAAGATCGAACCTGTATCCTCTGGAATCACGAGTCTGCGTTACTGTTTCACTACCTCGCTTGGTTGGCGATATGAACAAAAAAGCTCTTTTAAAGACGTGTAAATTCACCTCGATGATTATAAAAATTCTCCAACCAGATCCTTCTGTCGCCAAGTGTTCATGCCAATATATGCAACTCAATTTTATTAATGTCATGTGTGTTATTTTCGTCCAGTTACTTTTCAAATTTTTTAATAACTTGAATTTTATTTCAACTATCTTCCCTAATGAAGATACACAGCCAATAACCAATAAGCATATACATATGAACACGTAAGGCACTGAAACAAAGTGGGGTGGAAACCTTTCCACCACAAATTGTGGCCTATATTTATACCACAAAAATGTTTCTCGAACTTTATCAGTGCATGTTTCCTGACTAGATGTTTTCACAGCGCGTAGTAGTGGTTCACCGACGACTAGACTGTGCCGAGCGCGTCGTCGGTTATAGGCGTGGCGACCAGTCCGTGCCGAAAGTGGCAGCTAGGGACCCCAGCTACCATGAGACGTGACGCGAACAGTAAGCCGGCTTTCCACTGGTGTGTGTTAAGGGCGCGCATGGTGACGTCAGGTACCCGAGGACCCTCCGAGGCGATGCGTGTCTACACACGCTTCAGGCCAGGGGTCTGACCAGGGACTGTTATCTATATAGGACTTTCGCCTGACCGTCGCTTTAATTCACTTTCCCACCCATATTTCCGGCTGGCGCTAGGGAGAACCTTTTTTAAATAGTTATTTCCTGTTGACATTATTTGTTATTGTATTTCATGTGTGTGAGACATAATTTATTGAGTTTTTTTAGCGTTTAGTCGTTATACAGTGCTTTATATATGTTACATCCTAAATTGTGAGAATAAAACAGCATAATGGATTCGAATTCAGTTGCTTCACAATGCAAGTCGTTTTTCAATTATGGAAGTGGATTGCCAATGTTCTTTCAGCTCACTGATTAAACTTATAAATCGAAACTCTCTCCCATCGCCAGGTGAGTTTTTAATCACACGTGAATGACTTGTTGAATTATATGTTTATTAACTTAACTTGTTAACATTTCTAGTGGTTTGGCTTATTATAATGGCTATCCTTATTAGCTTCATTAGAAGGTTCGTTTTTTAGGATATTGATTGAAATATTTACTATAAGCTAAATTACCGAGCTGGAGGCCCTTTTTTTTTACTTGAATAGCATCTCGCAAAGAGTAGGATTTCCAGTAAGTGGTAGCTGCCGTTTTATGTTTTTTTTAATGAATAAACCACTCGCAATTGTGCTACCGCGTGATGATTTCGCCTACATTTTATATGCAGTTGCTATTTCAAGGATTAAGTGAAAGAACACAAATCTCGCCTGTAGTAGGTACCTACAATCCAAAAATAATGATTAGCCTATCGATAATAGACTGAATAAAATGTTTTAAAATAGTTGACTTCTTACATGGCATTACTGTAGACAGTGAATATTGGACAATGATAATTTATGTTGATCTTTATAGAATGGCTAAAATTATGATTTTGAAACATTGATTAATTTACATTTTGAGTCTTGGTATGCATAGGTGGTTCACTTTAATCCAACACTTAGAATAATAAAACAATTGTACTTAATGCAGATATAGGTGTTATGTTTTGAGAGTTGTGAAATGTTTACACTAATGTTTAGTTACATGGAAGTTTTCATATTTAAAATAATTAAGATGTAGACATAATGGCTCAGAGAAAGTCGTAAGCCATGCTCAGTTTCTTCTGAACAGCCTATAAATGTAAGAGTTAAATATGTAACCATGTTATAATTGTTCAGAATTTTTTGACTTTCCGATAATACGCAAAAATAAACAAATAATGACGAATCTAACATGTCGCAGAGGACCAATACCTAACATTCCCATTTACTTTGACACACTTACTGGGATCAGCGGGAATGTAGGGGGTTTTGGGCAGGGACATACAAAAATGGCAATGTCCTCTTAGGATAGCCAGTGTATGGAATTAATATTACTATTCAATACCATTGTACTATGATTGAATAGTGAAATAAAACCCTTCTGGTGTTTGTTACTTTCAGTACCAGTTAATAAAGCGGGTATGGCGGAGGACGGGGCGGGGACAACTGTCGATGCTGATTAGGACGGTAAGGGAATGGAATTCGTTAAAGGAGGAGTTGGTGTTGTTGGGGGATGTGGGACAGTTTAGGAAGGCTTTGGAGAGGATGCTGTAAGGGTGTTTGGATGCTTGCCCATTAGCAAAACATTATTATTATTATTATATTTCGCAACTGACATATGATAACACTTACTTTACCTCTCGAGATTACCGCAACGGTGACTATCTCTCATTGTATTACGCCCTAAAAATATTTGATTGGAGTCCTATCTTTACTATGAATAATGTTAACCTCGTGGTTGAATATTTGGCTATTAACACTTTAAAAATTATTGATACTTACATACTGTTAACCTTGATATCTAATAGAAAATACCCTGTTTGGTTTTCCTCTGCTCTTATTAAGCTTATTAAGAAAAAAGATAATCTTTACAGAAAGTATAAAAATCAAAAGAATGAACAAAATTATTCAAACTTCTCTGCACAGCGCAAATTGGTGAAGAACAAAATTAGAGCTGATAAAAGGATTTGGCTTCTTGAAATAAAT
>PNEQ01090394.1:0-11125 GCA_003012365.1 Medauroidea extradentata
GTATTTATTTATTTTAGCATCTCGAACGTGAGAGTTTATTCATAGGTCTTTTATTACCAGTAGCAGGATCTCTTAAACTCGAGAAATATTTTGTGCAAACTTTAATTAAATATTTCCGAAAGGATTTGTATAACTTTTCACACTATACAAGTTGGCAGTTGCAAAAATAGACTTCCCACGCACAACTGAACTACCTTAGAAAGACTGTGCAATCCTACGTCGCTTTTGAGGAAACCAAATTATGGCGACTTGTAAGTATGGATGTGCTAGAGTTAATTTTACATTGATCTTACCTCTGTAAGAGAAGAAAATTACCTTCTAAAACAAAAGTACCGAGTAAGTGTGGTATGTGCGGTAGCTTTACACAGAAAGTAGAGAAAATTTACACAAGTAAATGAATATTCCATATGTTGTGTGGGAGAAATACAGTCACTCTTGTAAGAAAAAAAACTGCCGTAACTATCTGTTTAAAATAATAAGCATGTTTTGAATTCAAACTTCTAACCCCTACATAAGCAGACATATCGTCACCACCACACCATTGCCACCAAAATAAAATTACAAATATGCTATGCATGGTCGTAATAATCTTGCTGATAAAAGTACGAAAAACTAACTCGATATCTCTAACACAAATTGAAATGTAAATGCAAATTTTCTTACTTGTATTTTACACAGAAAAAAACAATGCAGTGGTTAATGCAAACATATTTTGTTAGTGCACACACGTTAGTGTATTGTGTGGTTAACACTGAATTTTTGTAGTTACCCCAAAACTATATGTCAGCATTTACAATGTATAATAGGTTTCAATAAACAATTTAACAGACACTGCTTAAGTATTTAGTGATATAGTCTGTTCACTTTAAATTGAGCACTCCCCATCGCTTTCAATACCAAAAAAATTGTCTTCATTTAGGCCAAATATGTTACGTCTTGAGATTAGTGAAACATTTACACTTGTTTTTTGTTCCAGATAAGTTTTCAGTTCAAACATATTAAATATGATCGCAAAATGGCTGAAAGAAAAATTAAATGAGTCCTCATTTTATCGAAGGTAGTAAATTCTATCGCAAAGTGTGGTAGTTATTTATATAATTAATAATATATGTCAAGAGAACAGTGTTTCCTTGTAAAGGATTTGGAATATAATACCAAAAAATTGCTGAATAATTCCTCCAGAGTGCAATTGTACATCACATCCATGCGGACATATTTAAAAATAATGTGAAATTTTGAACGACGCTACGAACTCACCAGCCATGTATGAGGCTTCAAACAAAAGAGCAGCCGGAACTATCTTAAAAATGTTGCAAAACATCAGAGGAACAGTGTACAATTATTGCACAAGAAATTCCTATTTCACGTAATGTTGTGAAGTCATTGCCTTCAGATTTCCGTAAAAAGTAATAAACAATAGTGAGGCAACTAGGTTGCCTCGAATGTTGAACACGTTAGTTTTTGGCTAGATCCTGAAGAAAGTGGACAATTTTTTTCATTGTAGAAGCTGGGTTCAGTTCAGAGTGACAGGAAAACTAATTGACCTATATGAATTTAAGCGCTAATAATTATTCGTAGGGGATGACTTGCTGGACGTTTTCGTTGAGCAGACGTGCTGGAGCTCGGTAACACTGGCATATCATCAAGAAGTAGGCATAAGACATAGGAACCAGCAAAAAAAGGAAATTACAAACATTCTAGAAATAATATCACTTTGAGGCTTGTGAAGGCACCATCAGTAAGTAATTACTGGACAACCGATCCATTTTTTAGGATAGGTACTGTGTCTTCTATCATGTCATGAAATATATTTGAACTGTTGTTGTGAATGTGGCAGTTCTGTGATAGTAAAAAACAACCGAAAAAAAACTTCAGATGAAAATGTCGTAGAATATATTGTTAAAAAATCGTAGGCATTGTGCACACCAGGGAAAACTGAATTTGTCGATGAATCTATTGTACCTAAGGTACGACTAAAAATAAAAAGATACTGTTCTAAAATATCTCACAAATACGATGTAAACAAATCAAGAAAACAGTAGAAATGTACAATGCGGCAAATAATATGTAAACACCTACATACAATTCGTAATTAAGTAAAAATGCAGTAGTCTTAAATTTACTTGTCGAGGGGACGTCTAACAACTGAATCTATTGGTTGGTACGCCGGCAAAGTTCCGGCGAAAGTTGAAGATGTTTGGTTTTGCTCTTTTAAAGAAGCGTAACATGAAATATTTCATGTGTTTATGACAAAATAAAGTGTTATGGATAAATTTACCTAATTACCGATTAATATCGGGCAAAATGTTACTTAATTTTTAAAAACAGTATCTAAAAGTAAGTTCTGTAAGTAAAACCTCGTAAATTAAAAGAAGGCTATATTAAATGGTTTCGACAGCAGTTCGTAAATTATTACAACAAACAGTCCTGTATTTCAATGATACACGTATTAGTTTACTTATTGCTGGACGTATCAGTTGCACAGTCTCGATTAAAAGTATAAAATAATTGTACGTCAAAACTAACTAATTTCAATTAGCTGAAGTTAAAAGTTCTGAAAATTAAACGGTCGAACTTTGAAGAACAGTGATGATATTCTTTTCCATGTAATATCGAGAAATACCTTGGTTAACACAAATTTAATCCATAATGCAGTGAACACATTCCGAATTTGCCGCAAGACTATCCAGCTGTAACACACTATTACAACAACTCATTTATAGAGGTATATTCCAAACTTAACTATAAAACGTGTAATTTTACAAAAATATTATTTTACAAAAAGTGGAGAAGGAGGTTGGAATGTCTTCCGAAACGTCGGGAAGAGAAATGGCAGTGACGCTGCTACAACCCAGAAACCAGTATTTCATTTACAATAGCTGCGGAAGCAAGAAATGATTGTTAAAAAAAACTCATTGTCATGCTGGAAACATATTTTTGTAGTCTTAGTTGACGCACGTAGTAGAAAAATTTTATTTTCTAATTTATATGCCTGAAAACTGAGATCGTTTCAAATTCTCATGCAAATTTAAAACATACCAACGTGTTCGTGTTTACACTTGCACAATGTAGACATACGTCATAAACATTGCCACAGACGTTTACATAAATTTATTTTATAACGTTTCATAAAACTAACCAGATACTAAAACTGCAACGGTGCTGCTTCTGGTTCCGTATGTGATAAGCATACCTGCAGTTCTTAGGAAACGAGGGAAGAACGCCTAGAAGTCAAGTGGAATATTCGTGATGTTCATGTACCAATAGCAGCAGACGTGCACGTGGCCGTGGAAGTTATGAAATAGGAAACATAAACTTAAACTTTTATGATGACTAAGCTGACACATCGTGGGCTTTTTTTCTCATTATTAACATTTTCATAATGCACAGATACGGTTAGTGTCAAATTATACTTACACTGCAACAGTCTAAATAATTTTACTGTCGATTATTTTCAGTAGATCATGTCTTGTAGCCGACTTCCGTAGCGTAGTCGTTTATGTGCATGTCTACTGTGCGAAAGTCTTGGGTTCGAAGCCTGGCTGCGGCGTGAATGTTGTATTGTCCTTTTACCTAACTTTATCGTCATCGGCTTTTAAGACCTCTTTGTTAAATGACAGTAAAACAACCTCACCGCAACTTGCTTACGAAAACTCACGTTTTAATTCACAACTTCGACTTTGAATATTCTTTTTACATTCGATGAAATGCAGTTCGTTTTCAGTGGTTTTTCGATAACGATAAAAATTCTACAGTTCACCGTTACTGATGACGTAGGTAGTTTTTGTATTAAATTTGTACATATTTAGTACATATTCGCTAAATTTTAATTAATTTAAAAACCTCGTTGCGCAACTTGATTGATGATACACGTGTGTGTGGGCTTGTGGCGTACGTACTGCTTCGTTTAGACGTACTCTCACTGATGTATCTTACTACGAGCTGATATAAACAATCCACATCATTAAATCACAGTGTAATATATAACTAAAAGAACTCTTAATATTTTAGATTTGTCAGGTAATTTTTTTCGAATATATTATAGGTGTCCCATAACAATGCATCAGAAAACTTTATATATATATTTTCACTGTGTAGTGAAAAATGAAAATCTACTAAGTTTTCCCGCCTTCGGGCAGTGTCACACTGTGTAAGAGAGACGGCCGGGGTGAAGGTTGTTCCTGCTGCACAACTAGCGAGACACAACTGCCGCCCGTCCAACCCGAAAAATGGCTTACGTGAGGTGAGATGAATGTGGAGCAGTGACGGAATGAGAAAGTGAGTTCTCCGAGGAAACCCACCGGCTAACAACAACGTCCGCAACGTTTCCTACATGCGAAAAATCCTGGACCGAACCCACCGGGGATCGAGCTCGGATCGCCTAGGTGGGAGGTGAGAGGTCTGACCCATGGACTATTTCTTAGGTGTCCATGTTGCTCAAATTTCCAACACTTTGGTTGCCTCTGTAGTAGAGGGAGACATGAAATCGAAGAAATTCAATTTTTTATTACATTCATTGTGGTTTACATTATCTTCAGTATGTTCTCTAGGTTGTTAACTCTCTCGTCGCCCAACAGTGCAACCACCTGCACAGCATGACGAGTTGATGGCCATCTTGCAGATTAGACCTGCAGTGCTCTTGCGACAGCATCCTGCACAGTCCTTGGGGCAGCCAGGTGTATTGCATATCACTCCTCTATGTTGGTGATTGCATCGACGAAGAAGCCGACTACTATGATATCTCGTGCCTTTACTGGACACCCCCCGAGAGCGATAAATGGACGAGTCGCCCAATGTCCTGCCACAATTTTTGCTGTGGCTCCCTTGATCTCTGGGTGTGGCTTCTTAGTTGGGCATGGTTTAGCGTGTAGTAAGTACTTGCCTCTGAAGCGCTGCTCCAAGTCAGTGAATACTGTCGAAAATTCTAGACGTTGTTCACGGCAGCAAGTCAGTAGGTGTTTTGCCGGTTAGGCCAGTTATGTATGGTTGGACAATCTCGAACTAGTTTTTGTACTCTTGTCATGAAGTCTGGCAATCGTAAGGAACAGTTTTGAAAGAAATCCCCTTTCCCAACACTTGACGCTGGCACACTAGACGCACAAAATTTGTTGCAGCCCATTTTCTGCCTAAATTATAAGTCACACTAGAGCCTGTTTATAACTTCGTGGTCTTCTCTTCGCTGCCTTCAGGTTTTGACTAAGCACTGAGCCTGTTTAAACCGCCAGTAACAAGACGGCAACCTTCCTGACGATGACAATTGTCTTGCTACTCATTTCTCTGATCACTTATTTGCTGTTCTACCTTATCGTTGTGCTGTTTATCTTTACATTTACACTGGCAATTTTCTGGTAGATAATCTCTTTCACATCGTCTATTTTTCTGTCTACCATTTCGTTCACTTTGTGTACCTTTTCACTTACATAGTTTACAAGATTACTAACATTCTCTACTTGCTTATTTGCATTATCAATTTGCTTATTTACATTTTCATTTACATTGTCTATTTTCTTGTCTTTGTTTGAATTTACATTCACAATTTGCTTATTTACATTATGCATTTTCTTATCTACATTATCATTTACATTCTAAATTTTCTTATTTCCGTTATTCATTTTTATATCTACATTCTCAATTACACTGTCTTTGACTAAATTCATTTGACCTCTTCATTGGCCACTCTTTCCATCAATGAGGGTCGTTAGTGCTTCTATTTCTGCTGACATTCTATTTGTTATCATGCTTCTTTACAATTCAGATTAAAATATAAAATTTATAATGTACCTAAATTTGTTTAAATATCAACAGTATGCAATTAATTAATATACAGAATTAATTAGTACATTAACGTTTGCCTCTTTGCCACTTCTGACACCAGTATCACCAGACTAAAGAGTTACATGTGGGCCATTCTATGAGCTCTTAGCGACAGAGGTCTTATAATTGGAAATTTAAAGAATTTTATTAAGTTCTTGATTTATTAGGTCATAAAGCTTTCAAAAATTCACAAAACGGTAATCAACTACGGCTGTTACAGTACTGGCATTATGCATACAATTACTACTGCACAGCAGAAACATTCATTAACTTTGACAATTAAGAACAAAAATGTTTACCATTAATTAAAGAGTACAAATCACAATAAATGTTCAATCGTCTATCCAATTAACAGTCTTTCAAATAGTCACAATGTCCGACCTTAACAGCCTGAAGTGGTGACGGCTCCATGTGCTGCGCAGCACCCCGAGTGCACTACTGTCTTCACTCTCGAGGTCTTCGGCTCGACTCCTGTCGCACACCTCCTTTTGGTTTGTCGACCCGTAACAGCACTCCTCTGTAGCGTACCGACACCTTCTTCACTGCTGTTGTTAATACAACAGCCCCAAGTGTTGCTCGTCCCTTACACAGCCCGTTGGTGTCACCCAGACTCGACGCCACATCCAAAAGTGTTTCTCGTCGACACACACTGCAATCGAGTCACGCTTTAGACTCCCAGAGGACTACGTTATTTCGCAGTTCGGAGGCTTTTTTGTGACCCGTTTAGTGACGTTAATCGGTGGCGCAACATTATGGCCAGAGGTCTAAAATAGACATTACCTCACTCTTCATTTGCCGAGAGTCATGTAGGCAACGGCGTCATCAGGGAATCCCAATGACGTCTCTAATTCATGATGAACAAAACAATCAATTACTCCATTACAACTTTTACAAATTCAAACTCAATTATAAGTTCTCTACGCAAGCTCTATATCAATTAAATGTATCTTCAAACACTCACAATTGGTGGACACAATATCCTATCTCGGAGCATCACGTTGGCTCTCTAGAGGTCGCAGAATGCCTTCATCAACACTACTACTTGAAAACATTTTACAACCCATCACTGTCACCACAATTAACTCACTCGCACACAAGATGCCTCTCAGGAAAAACTATTCCAGCCTGTTGCACAGATCTCTTATATACGCTTCATCAATAGTCCAGAAATCTCGTGGAGCATCTCTGTCTCAGAGTTACGAGAAACATGTCGCATCAGGGCTTAGTGAAAGTCGGAGACCCTTGAGTATGTCGAAAAATTATCTTGGCTGTGATATTAACAGTTATCTGAGTGTTTACGAAAGTCAAGATAGACGTACAGATGGCCGCTGCTGCAAGATAAAAAGAGAAACGCTAGTCGCATAGAGCGTGCGGCTGTCCTTTTAACCTGCAGCTGGCCTACTCAACTTATGTTTCTCGCACGAAGTCGCGGCTTGTAACGCTGTTCGTACCGAACAGACATAGTAGTCTCTTGTCCATCATAGAGCCAATCTGTTTGAATTGACTACCTAGGGTTTTCTTGCCTGAGAGACTGAACAAACCATCCAGAAAACCACATATTTCATCATCTTGACTAGTAAGGACCTTCCCAGCATTTCTATGGTTTAGAATATTATCCTTTCCGTCGCTGGAGGTTGTACATCCACATCAGCTGCCCCTCTTGAAATGTTTCTTTAAGTCCCTTACACTCGAACCTCAATTTTTTCTAGCCACTCTTGACCCTTAAATGTTGCTGAACAAAGTCACAGATGATGCCCAGCTTGCGACACAGTTCACTGGCATAGATGGTCAGTGAAGCAGGCTGATCTTCTTTTGTTAGTCACTCAAACAACACATCGCCTGGGAGGTGAATGTATTTCCCTATGAGCAACTACGAAGATGTTATCTGTATTGATTCATGGACGGCATGCAAATAATCGAGGTTAGATTAGGGGCATTTTGGAGTCCCCAATCCTTTTGATTATCTGCCACAAAAATTGACAGATATTGTTCTAAAGTATGGTTCAGCTGTTTGACCATCCAGTCTGAGGATAAATTTGTTGTCACACCTGGAACAGTGTGGCTTATAAGTTGTAGCCCTGGTCAGAGTTAAGTTCAAGTGGCATTCCAAACATTGAGAATACATGCTGACCTAATGAATCAGCCTAAATGCTAGCTTCTTGATAAAGTATCGATTTGACTTTAGGGCACTTTGTGAAATAATCTTACACCACAAA
This sequence comes from Medauroidea extradentata, assembly GCA_003012365.1. Classification (NCBI taxonomy): domain Eukaryota; kingdom Metazoa; phylum Arthropoda; class Insecta; order Phasmatodea; family Phasmatidae; genus Medauroidea; species Medauroidea extradentata. Next base: position 8,031 of record PNEQ01090394.1, read on the forward strand.
TAGGTGCCGATAGTTCCGCATTGCTAACGGCAAGGGAATCCACATTTATTCTGCCAACCTCTCAAACAGAGTTCAAAATACATATTTTGAAGATGACATCGTCTCCTAGTTCTTGGTTCCTTCCTCCAAGCACAGACGTAATATGTTCTGATCCAACTTTTAATACATCTCTGCAAGTATAGATGAGAGTCTTTCTGATTCCAAAATGTCCTCTAGCTAATGAACTATGAAGTTTCATCAGCACCTCTCAAATTCAAATTTCTAGGAGTACCAGTTGTAGATGTCTTTGTTTGCCATTGCATCTGCACTTTCTCAGTTCCGGGTAGGCTAGAGAATCCGATTGTATTCAATATGCTGTGGTTGTAACACTTGTCTAAATACCTCTGCTCACCCAGGATGCCAATCGCTTTCTTTCAATTGTAATATTGGACTAAGATCAAGTTCATTTCTCTGATCTTTAATAATATTTTATCACTCTAAGGAGAAAGTTCATCGCTTGTTGTGAACTCTTCGAGCAGTTGGTGTCTTCCAGACTTCTCCTCTTGGTGCTTAAAATCGGAGTACAATGGCTCATGTGGCTTTGTGGAAAATGCTTCAACATTGTTATGTAGGTATCTAGGCCGGTTCTGTATTTCAAAATCATACTCTTGGAGGTGTTGTATCACCCCAGCCATTTGTATTTAAGGGTTTCTGAAATTCACTTGCCTGTATAATGAAGCATAAGCTGTTACTGGAATAAAATGCTTTCTGTGTATGTAATATTGAACATAAGAAATGGCCGTAACTATTGTAAGGAGTTCCCTGCGAGTTACACAGTAACTTCTTCCAGGTTATGTAACACTTTGTTGAAATATTCTAATGGCCTTTTGTTTTCCGTTCTGGATCTGTGACAACACAAAACAAATCCCCACATCACTAGTATCAGTGTAAAAAAAATTAACCCACGTTCACTGCAAGAGTAGCCTAGGACAGGAGGAGAAACTTATAATTTTCTCAGCAAAGATTCACATTCGGGAGTCCAGATAATGTTTTTTTCATCTCAATCAACTTAAGTAATTTCTTTCCTTTTGTGGAAAACTAATGCAAAAAATGCCAAAAAAATAAGCAGATACTCCAGAAATCTTCTAACTTGAGTTCGATCAGTTGACTGTGGCTAGTCTTTGATTCATTTTGTCTTCTCAGGATAGGCTTATAATTCCTTCAGCCGACATTATGTATCCCAGGATATTCACTTTTTTAAGGTGTGGCAATTTGTGGGAATTAGCTTAAAATTATCTGAAATTACAGTCTGCAACAACTAATAATGACAAGTCAAGTACTCTTTGAATGTCTTCCTTATGATAAGAATATAATCTAAATAAATCTGACCAATATACTATAGTCCCTACCAGCACAGCAAGTACCCAGGATATCATAGGGACATCCTTTGAGGATATCCGGGTACATGCGATCCTCGGGATGTCCTAAGGATGGATATTTCGGATGTCCGAGAGCTCCGAAAAACCATGTCCCTAGGACGTCCCAAGTACCTCCTCGAAAAGTACATCACATCCCAGGAAGCTTCTTGGAAGATGAATTTGGGTCATCCTAAATTCCTCGTCTGGGGAGCTCCCAGGGATGTCCTTACAGGGAGCTCCCACGGAGCTCCTCTGAGGAACTCCCTGAGATGTCCGCGCAGGAGCTCCCTGGGATGTCCGAGCAGGAGCTCCCTGGGATGTCCGAGTAGGAGCTCCCTGGGATGTCCGAGCAGGTGCTCCCTGGGATATCCGAGCAGGAGCTCCCACGGATGTTGTGGATTTCTAGGCAAGTTCCTAATATGACCACTAGATAGCTCACGATATTATTTAAATATACATGAGATTTGTTGCAATTAATTTAGTAGATAATTCATAACATTTATGTATGCCTAAAGAAATTGGTAAATTTATTAATTTCGACACACATATTTTATTATTACTGGTAGACATTTGGAAATTGAAGCATTTAAAAAATGTTATTACAGACGAATTGTTTATTCAAAAGATTTTAAGAGGCTACATTAACAATTATGTGTATTTGACTGTGTGTTAAATACTAACTTTACATATCACCAAAACAAATACATTTGTTTTCTTTTGTGTTGAATAAACTTTTACTTTTGCTGCTGGAAGGAGCTCCTAGGGATGTCCCAGGGATGCATTTAATACAGGTCCCAGGGAGCTCCTAGGGATGTCCCAGGGACGTGTTTAATACAGGTCCCAGGGAGCTCCTAGGGATGTCTCAGGGATGTGTTTAATACAGGTCCCAGGGAGCTCCTAGGGATGTCCCAGGGATGTGTTTAATACAGGTCCCAGGGAGCTCCTAGGGATGTCCCAGGGATGTGTTTAATACAGGTCCCAGGGAGCTCCTAGGGATGTCCTGGGGATGCATTTAATGCAAATCCCAGAGAGCTCCTGAGGATGTCTTGGGGATGTGTTTATTACAGATCCCAAGGATCTCCTAGGGATGTCCCAGAGATGTGTATGCCAGACATCCTAGGGATGTCCGTAGGTAGTACTTTTCCATGAACTTTTACTTCATAAAAAGGACTTGAAATGAACTTCCCTAGGACGTCCTAGGGACGACAGTTCCCACATCCTACGGACGTCCTCAGGATGTCTGTGTGCTGGTAGGGGTACTACCATTAGTTGTTCGAATGTCACTCAAGCATTGCACATTCCAAAAGGGACGACCTTGAATTGCCAAGTCCCTTTTCCTTGTACAGAAAAAGGAGACTGCTCACTATCTTCTGCAGCCATTTCACATTGCTAGTAAAAATTTTTCATGTCGAAGGTGCAGGACCATTTTTACCCAGCCAGACTATGCAATGTGCCATCCAACAAAGTAAGTCACATCATTCACCTGGCAGTAATCTATACAAAATCTTGCAGAGCAATCTTCCTTCTTATTCAATACAATGGGAAATGATCATGGGCTGATTAATGGCTCTTTCACATCGATATCCTTAATTTTTCTGCAGAATGCCATAAACCTCTTAGACATCTGCCTAGGAGGTTGCTTGATACATCTAGCTTCTCCTGCGTCCATACGGCGGCATGCGACAGATGTCCTACCAA
>PNEQ01090395.1:0-11124 GCA_003012365.1 Medauroidea extradentata
CCTTCCGTTATTCACTGATTTCACTGATATCACTGACAGTTCGCCAGTGTCCGTGAACAATAAGGGAACAGCATCAGTAATCAGCAAAATATTTTCACTGTCAGTAAAGAGATAATATCGGAACATTAAATCAGTAAACATTACTGCAATGTACGTTGCCTAGCAACCACATCTCTGTCATATATCTGATTTCATTTTTCGGTAAACTGTCATGTTTATTTTGTTCGTTGTATAAATTGTATTTACTTTAATATTAAAGTATGTATATATTTAGCATATTGATACATCTAGCACGACTTACGACTGATACTGTTTTCTTCGTTTTTTCACGACACAGCTTATACATTGTGTGTGTTTAATGTTTGGGAAGCTGTATCCATTATTTTTAAATGCATTAACAAGGTACGATTCAACCTCAAAACGTTATTTAGTCTTTGCAAACTGCACGACGAATGCTTCTGTAACTATAAACAGACGTTAAAGAAACGTAATAGATACCCTCTTTGGCCCTTATATATTAAAAAAGACTCGTCCTATAGTTAGATAACTTCAACTTTTGAATTTCCGCCAAAAAATGACAACACTGATGCTCTGAAGCGTCAGTAAAATCGGTAATCTCAGTAAACGGATGTAGCCTCGCACAGGGTATCGTCATCACCCGACCATCAGTGACTATCAGTGCCGTCAGCAATTTCGGAACCATAGCTGACATTACTGAAAACACTGGCCAGTGAAATCAGTGAATAACGGAAGGCGGCCCGTGAATAACGGAAGGCAGCCCAAATATAGGATCCACGGAATGTAATAAAAAAAAATAATAAAATAATAAAATCAAGAAATGTTATTTTCTTAAAAGTATATGTTTTTCTAGAATAGTAGAGCACCATAAAAATGCAATAGCAATGCTTGGGAAAATGTAATACGTTACATTGGCGCTTTTGGAAAACTGAAACGATGGTGTTTTTAGAGGTTATGTTCTTCACAGGCGGTTCCCACTTCCCATACTCTTTGGGCGGTTCGGTAGTCGGGACACGGCCGTGGTCTGGGAGAAATATGTTCGTACGTTGTTCATAAATTATTTGAATCCGTTGCCACTCTTGTTGATTGAAGAAAGAAGCAGTGTATTTGCATACAATGGAAACTAATATTGAACTGTTCCGTAGTGCTGTAACTTTGGTGTTTAACAACTGGACAGCTCTTCGGGTATGTTACAGCTAGGTGCTATGTTTATTATATTTTCTGCCCCACCACAGTTTCCATTTATCAGCGTAAGCTCGGGATGTAGATATGTCAACAATCATAAAAAAAACAATATACCGAACACAATCCAAATATATATATATATATATATATATATATATATATATATATATATATATTTATAAAACATTTACATTAATATTAATAATAATATGATGATTAAAAATAATAAAGTACAAGATTTCGAATAAGAAACTGTTCATATTATGCGTTAATAGTCATAAATTCTTCAGTACTGTAGACATTTTTATGTTTTCAGAGATTCAAGAAATAGTTTTTCATTGAATAGTGAGCATTAAAGATGTACAAGAAAAGGCGTTCTAGCTGGTATTCTATCAAAAAAAAAAATTTTTCTTTCATGTAGCCAACTTTTTTGCTTACAAATGTGTAAAACACTGAAATGTTGAATGTAGATTTTATAGTTGCATTTGGAATATTGAGTGTAATTTGTGCCATATTTATTGTGTCTGCACCAAAAATTAAATTGAAAATATTGTTGGTAGTAGGTGATAGGACTGCTTTATATGGCATGATGCATGATGCACAATCCTCCAATATTCCTTCAATATCTTCTTTTCTCCAGCTATACAGTTTTTATTCCAAAATACTTAGTCTTTGAATGATATTTCATTCAAGAACAGTTGTGCATCCATAAAAATTGTTCATTTATATTCAAACTTGCAGTGCGCCCACGGCTTTGCTTGCGTGAGTTACTTATTTGTTACTAATATTTGTTTTAATTGAAAAACCTCTTATGTACACCAGATAGGCAGTTCAGTCATCAAGTGTTAATGACCGAACTGCTAGTTGAATTAACTCTTCAGCAGGTTAAGTAGCTATAGCTGTCCGCGTGAATAGTAGTCTTAAGTTTGTCCCTTCCACTAACAGCGACTTTGCCTGGGCTTTATTTATATTTATAGTCACAGCAAAGTTGACATACATTACATACTCTTAAATGTTAAAGGGTAATCAAATGAAATACTCAGTATGTAGTATGAAGACAGATGTTCTGCAAGCACAACCGTTGGTGTTGGTGCCCTCAATAACATAGGCCTACTTGTTTTTCAAAACCTTCACTTGAAGTTAAGTGCCATATTAGGCAGTTTTGACGGGATAATGTTTCAGCTATATAGATGATTAAAAAAAGACATTTTCCCCCTTTTTACTGCATGGAGGTTAAATTTCAAATATCCTGAATCTCCTTTTTGGGTATTTACGTAAGCGTCATTTTTAAGTGAACACCATTTCTTTGTCCCAAAGAGTTCAATAGATATAGATAATTAATTGAGAACATGTTTAAGGATTTTTCAACCCCTTAAATGTTTAATTTTGAAGAATTCTGAAATTGGCTAATATGCATTTTTGTGTGTGTACCATTGAAGTCAAAATAACAATGATAGGCCATCGGGTTCAGCTCTATTGACATTTCTTCCAAAATACATTTTACCCCTTTTCACCCCTTGAGATCAAATTTCAAAAAATCCTTTCTTAGGTGCTTGCCTACGACCTGAGGGGAAACCTCACAAAATATTTCACGATTCTAGGTCCAGCGATTTGGGCTGCAGTTTGATATGTCAGTGAGTCAGTCAGTGTTCTTCCTACGTAGAGATTGTACAAGAAAGATAATGGAAAATAGAACCGTCCCTAACCCGCTCTAGCTACTGAACGTAAGTCCTTGTATGACAGCCACTAGCTGCTCTGTGGTAGTTCGCATGACACAATTTAGCTACAGGTCGAGGTAAAGAAGAAAGTGGGACGCCTCGAAACCATGTTTTTAAGCACGATATTTATAGAAAACAAAAATAGTGAAGAATAGTTTTAAATGTGTTTTCATTTCATAGATAAAGATATCGAACACACCTCTAGAGATGTCCATGTGTACTAAGCTTAATTCAAAGTGTATATTTTTGGCATTTCGTTACCTAGGAAAGTGGGTTATAACTTCTGTTGTAAATTTACATTAGGCTTATTACTTTCTTAGGCCTACAAATTGGGGCAACTGAACAGCAATTTATATGTTGATATAAGTAGCTTTTTTAAAATCACTATTTAAATTTTTGAAATATATTTTTAAAAAAGCCTAATATCTGTATGTGGCCTTCCAGTGCACAACTGAACTCTCACAAATGTGGTACAACATTAAATGGCTCTCAATACACAAATTTAATGGTAAATTTCACAATAAAACTTAATTGTTTCAGCCATTGCGAAATAAGATTATTGCAATATGCACACAAAAAACTAACATTAAATTTTTAATGCGTGCCCTACACCAAGCTCACACTTAGCATATATCCATGCTTTGCTGTTCATGTGAATTAAAACTGTATGTTGTTTTTAATGCTTTTATGTATCCTACAACTTTGTTTGCTGTAATTAATTATTCTTTCAAAACAATGTCTTTGTCTGTACAGAAATCTACTCAAAAATATCAATGATGATTGTGAGATATGCTATTGTTAGTGGATTTACTGTAAAGATACGTATAAATGTGGTCACGTTGTGTTTCAGCTTGCGGCAGAACATCACATTGGCTTGCCTCAAGGGAAGGACATGGCTGTGAAGTTTGTTGATCACATTGTCGAAGTGTTCACTAACAAAGGTAGGCAGTGTATGGCTCGACTGGCTTGTGTTCAGGTGGTCGTAGGTTTGTTACCAACATAACACAGTGCACATGTAATGAAGCATCCCGACTTATCACCCGTCACGTTAAGACCTTGTTCAGTCTCTGTACTTAGAAGAAAGTATACATTCTGCCTACCTATTTTACGATAGTCCTCAGTTTCATTGGCAGCTGAAAAAAAAGTTTTATTAAAAGTGTAATGTTTAAATTCTTAGCTCATGAATTTTTTTACTTCTTAATAAAGCGTAAACAAGAATCATCTTAACGGGTCCAGCTAAATGGCTCACATGTTCGTGCAGTATGTTTGTACATAAAACAAAATGTTCCATAGAAGCACTTTCAAGCACTTTTAAAACATCACCCACACTAGAGATATTATTTCTAAGACCTCCATTGTTACCAACACATCCTTTTTACACAGCTATATCTCAAAATTTACTGCTACGAATGATATAAAACCAGTTGAGGGTTCAAAAGATGGCACTTTGGACAGGAATGAAAGGTTGTTTTTACAGACATGCTCAAGAAAACACAGTTTCGAAGCCTTCCAACATAGTTAGTAATGACTTTTTCAGGCTGCTGTACTTCAAAATGTACTAACAGGATATATGCAGAACAATGCATTCAGTTTTGCTACAGACTTTTCAACAATAAAATTATATGGTCGCTTCTTGAAGTTCCCGAGTAAAGATGGATCTGTGGGAATCTTGCACTCTAGTTCAGAGCTTGGCTTGTTGTGGCAATGTGGCATTTGATACACGCTTCAAGGTTGGCCATATAACTCCGTCACTTCAGAGCCTCTTCACGCGTGTAGACGGCTCCTTTCAAGTCACATTTCCAGTGGTATGTGCGGCACGTCAGTTTAGAGCCGTGGAAGTAGAAGTGATGTGTCAGTAGGCACGTGTGTGTCAGTATATCCCTTATTGCTTCTTCTTAGTTCCTGAGCTTTCAATGCACAAATCAGTTCCAAGTGGGCGTTGCCTTCTATGAGGGCACTAAGTTGTAATACTAAACAGTTTGTATGACATTTACTACATATTTTTTTTAGTTTGTATGGTCAGACAAATAAGGACAATACTAGAAAAAAATTTAGCCTACTTGTGTGTGCATATTAAAGAGTGCAGGCTTTTGAGGCCGTTGTCTGTATTATCTTGGCTTCTGGGTGTGTAGGCCTCCTACCTTGTAAAGCAAACAATTTTTACACACCTATGTTCATCTGGTGAACAATTTATGACTTTGAAATATTGTATGTTTTATTGGATTCTGGATGCAAGGGATTATTTTTAAAGAATGTTATGTATCACTAGCCAAAAAAATGTTTATGGAGTTGGTATAACCTGTTATCTAAGTTTGCCGTATTTAGTTTATTAATACAAGTTATAAACATATTAAATACATTTGTAGACGATTCATATAATAATTTCTAAACTTACCGGCGTCGTATTTCAAGCGGGAATAGCTGTTTATAGGCGATGCCAAAACTGTTTATTTCATGTATTTAATGACATATTACGGCCGAAAATGTTCACTGAATATCTCACCATAGGTAACTGATAATTGGAAATAATTATATTTATATAAATATTGAATTATTTGTAATGTAAATCACAAGGTTCTTCATTAACCTCAAACCGTAGTTGTAATCAAGATGGCATTCGCCAGAGAGTGAGAGCAAGTATACAACATCGTCAGGGTTGCCACTGACCTGGAAAGTCAGGGAAATGAAAATTGGTCAGGGAAATCCACAGGGAAATTCGTACGGACATATTTTCAGGAACAATGATTTTTTAAAATTTTTTAATTTTAGTAACAAAAAAAGATGTGGAGATTGATTACATTACAGTCACAAGTCTACAGAAAATAAAAACAATACGGGACTGTATTGGGAATTAATCTCGATCATCGCATTACTCTGTAAAATTATGACAAACTCGGCAGAAATTAATAAACTCTGCCACGCGCGGCACGCCATTGGCAGTTAAAATTTGCGCCGCGCTTGGCAGAGTTCATTGCACTGCGGCAGCGCTCAGTTGTTCGAGGCTCGCTCGAGCTGCACTGCCTGCCAGACGAGCATGCAAGAACGGCACATTCTACACCCCGCCCATGGCAACGATGCTAGCTCTGTGTGTTTTCAATAGTTAACTGCCATGCCACGACGCCATGTTGCAAACACGGATGTGGCACGGGTTTAATGTTTATTGACAATTTAATTTGACGTTTAGTTGTATCACAATACTGAATCATGGCATCAAAAAAAACAGTGTTTAATAATTTGTGGCTTGGTGCTACAATACATCCTCTGTTTTCAGGTTGGTTGTGCAAAGTGGAAGGTAATACAAATCAAGCATTTTGTAGTGTGTGTAAACGAACATTTCAGCTGAGTAATATGGGACGCCAGGCGGTTGTCTCACACTCTAAAAGTCCAAAACATTTGGAATATTTGCAAACATCAGTTTCACAACCACGTTTGTCCTCTTTTTTTTGCCGTATAAAGTGAATCGGAACAATCATCTTTGCCTGGATGTAGTGAACATTCTACGTTAACCTTGAATGATACTGAGCAACATCAAACGCAAGTAGTTCAAGTACAGCAAGATAAGGGTAAACGAATTGGTGCTGCGCTGGATTTAGACTCTTTTGTTAACAAAAATGATGTTTCTCGTGCAGAAATTGTGTGGTGTTTGAATGTTGTTGCCAATCAATTTTCAATGAATTCATGTAAGAATATCGGCAGCATATTTAAGGTTATGTTTCCCTATGTCATTTGTTTTGATGAAGCTCTGAATTATACAGCTCAAAAGGGACGAATGGACATTCAGGTGAGATATTTCGATGTTAGTAGGCAAAAAGTGTCAACTCAGTACTGGAATAGTCGTTTCTTAGGTTCTGCAAAAGCTGAAGATCTATTGGTACATTTCAATGAAGGCCTAAAACCTCTACGTAGGAAGAATGTACTACAAGTGTCCATGGATGGGCCAAATGTAAATTTAAGCTTTCTTAAAAAGCTGCAAAGTGACATGTTACTTGAAAATCCTGAAGGTAAAAAACTTTTAAACATTGGTGTCTGTGGGTAGCATGTTGTCAATGGAGCGATCAAGACAGGGCTGAGTAGTGTGGGTTGGGATCTGCACACTTTTCTGCGAGATATTTATTTTATATTTAAGGATTCATCGGCTTGCCGGGCCAGTTTCACTAATATCACTGGCAGTGAAGTATTTCCCCTGAAATACTGCACTATTAGATGGGTGGAAATTGTCAATTGTTTAGAAAGGGCTTTATTTGTTCTTGATAATGTACATAAATTTGTTCATTCGTCTGTATTGCCTCATACCAAACCAGCTGAGTGTGTTAGAAATCACCTTAAAGACAAATTTCTCAAGTGCAAACTTTCTTTCTTTAAGACATTGGCTGCTGAATGTGAACCGTTTTTAAGAAAATTTCAGTTTGCAATACCCTTGATTGCATACTTGTACAGTGATCTCCATGACCTTATGTTGTTAAACCAGAAAAATTGGAAGCTGCTGACTGTGGTAGTAAACTTGTTGTATTAGACCTGAGTTGCAGTGAAAATTTACTTCAGTTGAAGCATGTAAACCGTGGGTTCAGTACAGTGAAGCACTTGAAGGTTAAGGCAAATGAGAAAGATATTCTTGCTTTCAAACTAGAATGCCAGAAAGTTGTGATAACAACTATCAGATAATTGCAAGACTAAAGACCATTAAAGTTTAAATTGGTACAAGGATTAACATCACTAAATCCACAAATTATTGTCCAGAAACTGCAACTTGGTCAGAAAAGATTTGAGGTTGTCTTGCAAGCACTATTTGAGGCTAACAGAATTTCTGAATCTGTAGCTGAGAAAGCAAAGAATCAGTATGTCATCCTTTGCCAAGATGCAAAAAATGTATTGGAAGTTGAATTTAGCAGATTTTTTGCTGGCGAGCCAGAAACAGAGTTAGGCTTAGATGATTTTTTTGCAACATTATGAGGCAAAAATCATAAATATGGTGAACTGTGGCAGATATTTCAACTATGTTTCATCCTTTCACATGGGAATGCGTCTGTTGAAAGTGAATTCTCTGTTAATGTCTATCCTTGTAGAAAATTTACATGAAGAGTCTCTGGTAGCGATGCTATTCGATACTTTGGTGTTCAGTATTTAGAAGATATAAAAAAAGTTGCATGTTGCAAATGAAGAAGCACAAAAAGCAAAACGAAAAATTTCTGAAACCCTGCAAAAACTTGAAGACGAGAAGAAGAAATTAAGACTTGAAGCTAAGGTGGCCGAAGAACAAATTATAAAGAAGATTGAAAATTTTAAAAATTTGAAAAGTGGGTGGAAAAAAAAACTTTCTTGATGATTTAGGCATGGAATTGGGACAGTTAAAAAAAAACTGTAAAGTGCCTACATTTTGCAGTGAAGAAAATTTATATATTTTTGAGATTAGCACTCTACTGTTGAGGTGAGTTTTGTTTCTTAATATTTTAAGTGTCTACAGTTATGTTAATTTATTTTTGTGAAATATTTTTCCATTCTTAGTACAGGTAACAATTTTAATTCCAAAAGGATAAAATTTCCCTTTTATTATATTTCTGTTACAACTTAATAAAAATATTTTTTTTAAATTTCATACTAGCAACTTGTACAGGTCAGGGAACTTTTACATTTTGGACATGGAAAGTCAGGGAAATAAAATTAAGAATATCAGTGGCAACCCTGTTCGTGCTCTCGCTCTTTCGTACTCTCGACGGACAATTGAGACAGGTAGAGAGTGCTCTCTCTGACGTAATTGTGACATATTTGCGACAGCGAGAGCTTGAAAGAGCACTCTTTGCGTGAATTGAGACACAGCCTTAATGTGGGGTTGTTGAGTGAACATGCATAGTGTAGTGTCAGTTTATACGTGTTGTTCATACACAGTTGTAAGGGAGAGTCGAGCCAAGACTCTTACTTGGATGTCTGTTAAGAGGCCACAACCTTTTTACAGTACATTTTACATGTAGCACGTAAAAAAAATTGCTACGTTATTGCAAACTTTATAAGAATGAATAAATAGATTTACCCCATCCAAAGGAGGGTTGTCATGTGTAAGGGATTTCCAGTTTCATTATTTTCATGTATAACCAGTAAGTTTATTGTTATACAATGATTGCACAACTTATGTGTTTTTGCAAACATGAATCATGCATATGTTTTAACACCTTGTAAGTGTAAGGGTGACTTTCTCATTCATCTGCTGTAATCCACGGCCCTTGTGTTCAGGATCATCACCGTCACTGTAACGCACACAAATAATACTCTTCCAAATGCAAACTAAAATGCACAAGTATCTAATATTATAATTTAGTGGTTTGTGGACATATGCCAGTGCTCATGTTTTGCTAATCAAACCTGTGTTGAATAACAAAGTACGAAAACGAACAAGAAAAAACAAACATAAAACACACACAAAAATAGAAAATTAAGCAATCCAATCCCAGAGGAATTTTGATCAGCAAAACATGAGCAACGGCATATGTCCACAAACCACTAAATTCTAACTGTAAACTCCCATTGCAACAAACATTTAAAAATCTTACCTAATATTAGTTTCTGCTGTTAGTGGCAATGATGGGAAATTATGTGTGCTTAAAGTGCTTATCCCAGAAGTTTTATTTTTAAAGTATTTTCTGGCTGGTACACCATTGGTTGTTATTATCAGGCTTGTAGTTCAATTTAAAAGAGAGCTGCCTGTGTATAAATGTTGGTAACAGTGGTTGTTATACTTGCAGAGAATATGGAGTGGCAAGAGGTGTCGGACATCTTGGAAGATGTGATGGACAGCCAGTTTGAAACATTTTGCGATGACAACTCGACGGAAGAGGTGGGGGCGATACTGTGCCAGTTCTACCAACAGTGTGTGGCGGGTGACGTGACGGGCTTCGAGTCGGAGATGGCCAAGCTACCCAAGTGTCAGTTGTGGCTGAGCAAGCCACTGCAGAGTCAAAGTCTGACTGTGAGTTCACCTTTCTTGTTTCTTCCTTATTCTCTGAGCTGGCCGTGAATACAGTAGAACTCTCTTATAGTTTCTCTGCTTATAAGGATGCTTTCATTTGGTACCTAAAACTATGTTATAATAGGATGTTATCCCCATATAATGTTTTCCCATTTATAAAGTAAACATATTTTTGGTCCTTTCAGGAATGTTATAACAGGGTTTTACTGTAGAATGTAATTGTGTGTGAATACTTTTCTCTCCGTTTATGTACTCACACATATATACATGTACAGGAGTCTGTGAATACTCACTACGTACGTGAATCTTGCACAGAATTGGTTGGAGAGAAAAGTGTTACTGGCATAGTGTTGTACAGTTGATATTTTTCATGCACAATGTAACAAAACGGCATAAGAGTTACTCCTCTCTTGCGTCCACAGAAATTATGTAGTACTACTCGACCACGACAACTAGTCCTCCCGCGAGGGGAAGAAGCGTGGTGCTAGTAGTAGGTAGACACGTCACAGGGAGGAGAAATGTACTGTGTCTAACATGATTTCATGACACACAGTTAACGGAAATGTAGCATGGCGAAAACCAAGCCAGCTGCCTGTGCCACAGTATTACGGCCAGTGCTGTGGTGCGCCACACCAGTTGCGCGCGGTCGTCAAGCACAACACAGCAGTAGTTCACATTTTTCGCATGGAACTAGTTGGCGTGGTCGAGTAGTACCAATATTCTTGCTATTACCGGTATATATGTGTGTGTGAAGGAAGGGGCTACTGCAGTGATGTGTTGCCACTTTTTGCAATAGATAGTATGTTGTTATATTACACTCTACTACTATCATTTTCATCTCAAATTTCGAGCATGAATTACATGCCATGCTCCTGTGTGCTGGTATCAGGATGCTCTGTATGCACGCAAGTATGTTAGTGTGTGCATGTGTGTGTGCACATGTGCGTGTACTGAAACATGGCCAGCAAAATTTGTCTCTGTTACTGTTGATGTAGTTGGTGCAAATTCTGCGTAATTGACTGTGGTTCCTCCTCCCGGACATGGGATACTGTCGTGTGGTAGGTGCTGTGTAAATAGTTATGTGTACAGAATGACATGGAAGTGTGTTGTGTAAATAGTTAAGTGTATATGATGACAGGCAATGACGGTTACAACGGTTGGCAGAACTGACTGGGAGGACAGGCTGCAAGATGGCTGGTGTTGTGTAGATCGCGCAATCGGTATTCGGTAACTCGCGAGTCCAGA
>PNEQ01090399.1:0-14903 GCA_003012365.1 Medauroidea extradentata
CTGCAATTTTCTGGTTGAAACCTTAACTCTGTGGGGTCTTCAAGACAAGGTCGTGGCTGTTGTCAGAGATAATGCCCGTAACATTGTTGCGGCTTTGGAAGCATCACCATTTCAACACATTTCATGTTTTGCACATACCATTCAGTTAGTTCTCAAAGACGGATTTCTCAATTCTAAACTTATTTCAAACTTGACTTCAGCGTGCAGACGAGTTGTTGGACATTTTAAACACTCTTCTAAAAATACCAAGATCCTAACAAAATCCCAAAAATTGGCAGGACTCCTTAACCATCGCCTCATACAAGATGAACCCACACGATTGAATTCCACTCTTCACATGTTGAAACGACTTTTGGAACAAAAACAAGCTGTTGTATTAGCTTGTGCTGAACTGAGTTTCCAAACTGATTTGAGCAACAGTCAATGGACCATCATGACACACTGTATTTCTATTATGGAAATATTTGACAGTGCGACTTTACAAGTGAGCTCTGAAAATTCCAATTCATCTGAGGTAAGTTGGTGTAATCAAGTTTATATTTTGAAGGACAGCAGTGATATTTTAATTAATTGAAATTTAATACACTTGAAAATTTATTGGAATTGTTTTTTTTTTTTTTCTTTTACCAGATTATTCCTTTGGTTCATATCATGCAACATGAGTTGGAAAAGCCAGCACCACCAGGATCTAGCCTTCAAGGTCTCAAAAATGATTTGCTTGCCTCAATGAAGCACAGATTTGAGGATATTGAAAATAGTGAGGTACTGGCAATGGCCACACTCTTGGACCCAAGATTTAAGGCTGTTCCTTTTAAAGACCCATATTGCTTGGAACTTGCAAAAACAAAACTTTTGCATCAAGGTGAAAAATTACACGCAAAAAGGGTAAGTCTAAACTTCTTATGTACAGTATTTATAAAATAATATAAATGTTAGTATGTCCTGCTACATAGATTTGATGTATTCTATACAGGTTGAAGTTGAACAACTACCAGTTACATTGCCGGCCACATGTATCTCCCAAGATACATGTTCAGAACCACAAAACATATGGTCAAGATGTTCCACGGTGTTTGGACGAAGTGAAGTGAAAATACCAACTGCTAATGAAGTTAAAGTAGAAATTGAAAAGTACTTAAATGAGAACACATCTGCTGCACATTCTTCATTGGCAGAATACTGGAAAAATAACGAAAACTTTCCAATTTTGTCAAAACTTGCCTTACTGTATCTTTCAGTGCCTCCATCCACAGTTTCTAGCGAAAGATTGTTCAGCACGAGTGGCCTAATCTGCGACACAAAAAGAAACAGACTAGACCCTGAAAGGGTTAGAATGCTCATGTTTTTAAATAAAAACTTGAGAAATTGAACATTATTTTAATTTGTGCTTTCTCAATTTTTAAATAATCTATATCTGCAACCATGTGAATTTTTTGAAGGTATTCTTGTCGTTTGTTTATCTGCAGTGAATTTTTGCTGCTGTATATTGACTGAATTGGTATGTAACTTATATTTTTCCAGACTAAACATTATTATGTAAATATTATATTTTCTTTTTTTTATTTGCTTACTTTGTACAGTAATGTTCATAACCTAGCCTAGTAGCCATTGAATCTAATTTCATTTTTAGCTAATTTTCTTACTTTCTGAAGGCCTGTAGTCTGTTATATTGAGCATTCTCATTTTAACTATATCTGGTAGTACAGTAATTAAATTTGACCATTATATTATAGTTCGAATTTATTTTTCTTCTCAATAAAATTATAGTTATTACGAAAGTAAGTATCTAAGAAAATATTTTATTTATGTCCAAATAACATATATTGTCCAAAGTTGTGACACGAACCAGGTTTAGCAGTTTACAAATTACTGAGATTATTGCAATTTTAAGTAATCTAACTACTCAGAATCGGGAATCGGGAATCGAAATTAAAGAATCGGACTTGAATCGGAATCGGTGAAAATCGGTACTCAACCCATCACTAGAATAAATACCAACATTTGATCTGTTTGGGTAGATATGCTAGACAAATTAACTGAATTTCCACACATCCTGAAAGGGACTGAAAAAACTGGAGGAAATTTACATTTTAGTTCACTAGTTATTGATGTTTAAAAATGCCGTATTTTCAAGAGCCACCATAATAATTGAAAATAAGTTTTTATTGGCTAACACGCATATGACAAAACTGGGCAGTTGTTTTCGTTTGCAGCAGCCCACCAGACATAATATTATGTTTGAGATTTTCACCCATTTAAAAAAAAAACATTACATTTAATGATCCTGGTTACTTAAATGCTAATTCGGGAAATTTGCTCAGTGTTAATGCATGCACGATTGCAGAATTTTTAATTAACTATGAAGATTTGACTGGCACTTGGTACTGAGTTGATAGGATTGAAGACAGCGAATGTCATTTATTTTAATGACATTTTTGTGTTAGGTTTGAGTTAGTCACTTTAATTCATATTCTGTAGTGATAACTTTCTACAAATTACAGACAGAAGTACAAGTACTTACAGTTGATACTTGTAAATAGGTACACACACAAAGGGACGACACACATTTTTGCGACAAACCAGATTGTGCTTGTGTGCGCGCGGCCGCTCGCATCAACTGCCGGCGCAGGTTGTGATAAGTCACTTGACAACTAGCAGCCTGTCTGGCCGCATAGCAGTGCCACATGTTTGCCTTTCTTTTCCACCTTCTCCCAGCCGTCGTTTTCATGTCTGGCGAGAGCCCAGGGGGTTGGGAATGAAGAGATGACACGTTTCTTTTTTTTTTTTTTATTACAGCACGGCCAAAAAAAAGGACCAGCTTGGCACTCAGTCCGTAAACGAGACAAAAAATCAATCCCGCGTTATCTCCTCCTTTTTTCTCGTGCTTCACATCAGGCTGCGTGCTTCGGCTCGTCTTGACCTTGACAACTTCTGCTGTTATTGATCACTCGGCACGTGAGGTAAATGGCTGCAGCATAAAAACGGCCTACAATAGTCACTTATGCTACATGTGGGCTGATAAGATTTTTAATTATGCTCGTTTAACAGGGCAGTGGTTAGAGCGACTGCAGCCCCCGTGTTGAAAGTCTTTCTGCCTCTTATTTACAGAGCAGAGCATTAAACTGGTGCGTTGTGCATAGTTTTACTATTTTTCCTATCGGCCTAAGACTTAAAACGATGAGTAATTCAGTCGTTATTTTAGTGACATCACCTTGAAAAGTCCGTTTTTAGCCCTTCTGAGTGGCTCCAAATTCACGTTTCTAATAGGCGTTCTGGTTTTTAAAAATTAGGACTTTTTTCTTTTATAAGCATTTTTATTCGTATCGCTTAAAATCGTATAATGGCGACAAGCTGTAACAGTTCATGCGTAATTACAAAAAAATACTGAATGGCTTTACTGAAATGTTTTAAATCGTTGTAGTGTGAGTCATTCTGTTGTTGGTGAGCTTTGCGCCAGGCAAGCAGGATGAATCACGCGCGCACCACGAGTTGAGGGCGACAAGCCAAAGCCAGCCGGCTGCTCTCTCCTGCCCTCCCCTCCCACATCCTACACAACCAGACCTACCGCGCCTCGCGGCTGCAGTCATCACGGTACACGGGGAATTATGGAGCACCATTTTATTTGCAAGACACCTTTTCGTTATACTAAAATATAATTTCAAGAAAAAATGTTTACTTTGTCTGTAATTGCTCTATATTAACTTTAAGGAAAAAAACACTTTAATTATTTTTTTTTTTAATGTTGGGGGTGTCAAAATTAATTACCTCGGGACTAACGACATCGGCGATATAACGACATAATTATCTGGCACCGTGCAGTGTTGTTAGATCGAGGGTTTACTGTATCTCCAAGATCCGTGTATTCCAAGGTGCGACAAACCGTTTACACTTGGTGGAAGAATGAAGGTAGAATCAATCTGCATTTGTTACCAATTCCGACAACTCAAGTTTCCAGTGAGCATTTGTTTTCTGTGGCTGGGAATACTGTTACCAACACAAGGAAATACCTGCTTCCAGAACATGTTGAACAACTGACATTTTTACATAACAATTTAATAAAATAATCTCATTCGTAAAGTTCAGTGCACAAAATGTAACTGGAGTCTGGATGTCATAAATTTTTCGAAATAATGCCATACTTTTTAATAATGGATCACCAAAGCATACGTAGTGTGCAAACTTTAATATTCTTCATTATGTGCTCTGTGTGATGTATGTACTAGTTCAGTACATATTGCATATAGAATAGTCTTCATTAAATGCAACAATTTTTTTTAAGTTGGCTGCTTATTTCTAGTTTGTAAACAGTGGAAAATTGTTTATTAGTGAAAATAATATGACAAATGCTGTTCTTTAACGAAATTGTTCTTTGTTATGGTGAAAAATGCATTGTACTGTTTTATTTAGGTACATCTAACTTAATACCATTCACTGGACCATGTTGTATTCTACTAAAAAAATTTGTTTTAGTTTACAGTAGAGCTGCGATTTAACAACCTCGGGAATAGCAGTTTAACGAAAGGATATTTACTATTTAGGAACCTTAAAAAAATAACAAAAGTATGTACCGTATTTACGCGAATATACACCCGCCCGTATATAACACCCTCCTCAATTTTGACTTTCATAAATTAAAAAAAAATATTCACGTATAATAGTCCCGGCAAAAAAGACTCCTTTCTAGCCATTAACGTGGACCATTGAACATCGAAGAAAATAATAAAGTCATCCAAGTTAATATTTTAAAGTAATATTTTTCGAAAAACCTTTTTCAGAAAGAATGACGTGTCTTAGGGTACAAGTGGTGTGTCTTCGCTACATACTCTTCAGCAGTTGCGGCCGTTGCATACGAGCGTCATGCAGAGTGGAGTATCTGCTGCGAAGATATTCTTTGGTCGGAACTCTGATGACGTCGACGTGTTGTTGTATGGCAGAAAGCTACGAAACGGAATAGTTACACCGTAGCATTTGAATTACAAGAGGTGTGATATGCAGAAGAAAACTGTAAAAGAACTGTTTCACGAAAGTTTGCCGTCAGTGCACTATGCGAATGCTAGGCGAGAGGGAGTTGTGATTTTATCAACACAAATGTAATTATGTAGGCAGTATAACTCCTTGTTTGCCAATTTTTCTGTTCACTTCGGTTCTGTGAGTGCTCACTATCCAATTCCAATGGAGGATCTGAGTAAATAAATATTGCCTTAATAAACGACTGGCTGCCATATTTGTTTACAGTTTTGGGTTGTGTACTGAATTTTGTTATTTAAAAAATATTTTTTAAAGGGATTGTTCAACGCGTTATTCATAACAGTGTTCATTCTGTAGAGTTACTGTAGTAGGCTATAACAACGTCTTTTAGATACAAAAATTTTTTATTCAAAATGTCTTGTGTATAGTAGCCTCCTCATTTATTGACACTGGTTTTTAGTAAAATATGGGGGTGTTATACACGCGTAAATACTGTATTAAATAACTAAATCACTCTTATAAAATGGAATATTAATTGTAATGCACGTCTATTAAAAATACTAGCACTGTCTGCAGTACATACTTATTTCTCCGTAAATAAACTTAAACCATCCGCCGAGAAACAAAAAAAAAAAACTCTTAAAATTTGTTGAAAACTTTTGCCGCTGTAAAGTTTTTGAGATAAGCACACGCGGCCGACCGAGCAACATTGTTTTGCGTAACAAGTGCGTGCCTAAATCCTCATCCTAGGGGCTGGCGAGTGAACGAGCATCTAGGTATCCAGTCTCTACAGCGTGGTAGTGGACAGCACAGAAATAATACACGGATAGTCCTTCGCATCTCCGGTAGAATGAGCAGCAGTGCAGTGTGCTCTACTGATTAATTCTGTTACCGATAGAATGCAGTGGTGTCTAGTGTGATTATTTTCTCTCGCGTCTCATTATAAAATCAGTGAATTTATAAAAAAAATTACATTATTATATTTATGCAGACTTCTTCCAACGACTGTACTACCGTAAAGGTAAATTATTTGTTTCTGTGATGCTAAAAAAACGGTCAAGAGCAAAGTATTTTCAGCGAGCAGACCAACGAGTTTGTTTCACGAGTGCGGCTGCATACAAGCTACAATGGCAGCCGCCGTGCTGTTATTTTACCATTGTCTCGCAAACTTTTAATCCAGTTGTCATTGCAATTAAATTTTCTTAAAATTTTTGTGGTAATTTCTTAAATTTTGTTTGTGGAACGGGCGGGAGAGAGACGGAAAGATTGACGGCTCGGCGGTGTTAGTCGTTACTTCTGATGTGTTGATGGCGAGAAAGGGCGGCATAACTCACCATGCGCACGTTTGCCGAGCGTTCCACTGGTGGAAGTTTTTAAAGTTCTTTTTCGCCAATTTTTTTTTTCAATGCTGTGGCTTACCTGTTGACTGTAAATGCATTTTGTTATTGTTTTGCATCGACAGACGTTTTAAAATTACCTTAAATGCCAACGGAACATGCCCGAGGTTTTTTTTAGGGAGGGGGTGGGGTTGAAAAAATATAACGTCACTGCCTTGTTATCTACGAAGAGTAAGCATAAAGAAATGAGGGGTGGACAAACTGTGTGACGTAATGGTGCTTGTAGGCTGAACGTTGTGCTCCGACATGCTCTGCCACATTTTTTAACAGCTTTAACTTTTTTATTTTTGTAGAGTATAGCAATAATTAGGGCAGGGATGTTAAAACTCCTACATTTGATCTCTGTACTCTAGACAATAATTTTAATTGCAAAGCATTGCAATTATTAACATTTTTCTCCAAAGTTTTTAAATTTTTTTGGACAATTTTTCCAGGGTTAGTTAAATCTGAAGTCTAGTGTAGTTTCAATAAAAAAAAAAAGTGGGATGGGGTAGTTTAGAATTAATTACCTCAGGACTAACGACATAATTATCTTTCACCAAACCTCATTATTACAAACTGCAAAAATTAAGTTCCATTCAGGTTTTTTTCAATGAGTTTCGACAATAGTTCACTATGTAATATGTCAAGTTTTATAGCTACTTTGTCGTATACCACCTCAAACTATTTGAGTTTTCCAGTACCTCTCACTGCTTCAGATAACAATTTGTTTCTTTTGTTCTGTTTTGTGTTTAGTATCATAGTCATACAATATTAACTGTAGCTCAATACATGCTACTTATCGCCTTTATGTGCGGGCACATAAGATGTGCTGTGTTTCCGACGTAGGCTTTTTTTCCTATTGGACTTGAAGCGGTCACCGTATTAATTATATACGGAAAGTGCGTAGTAATGTCTAGCGCACGTTTCTCTATTTTTGTTTTACGATTCCGTGTGGTATTTCTTATGTGACAGCAGTTTGAAAAAGCAGTTTTTAGCAATTTTATATCCTGAACCATGTTTTAAAGCACAATGTCTAGGAAACAAAAATACATACGCATAGTCTTACTAAATATGTTTTTAATTTATAGATTAATACAGTAAAACCTCTGTTTAGTGAACCTCATTATAACAAAAACCTCCGTATAACAAAGTTTGTATTTGGTCTGTTCAAAACTGTATATAAAACAAGGCATTTTCCACTCCTTATAACAAACATATTTTTGCATCTTTGACGCAATACCTCTTTATCGCAAAGGCTTTAAGAAATTTCACTGTATAGTATTAAATTTTTTTAAAGTTTGTCTGGTTTTACAGAATTATATTTAAAACTTAAAAAACTTGTACATAATGTATTTACGAAATCAAAACATAAAAGAAAATTATAGGATTCAGCATGTCGTAATTCTCACAACAAATATATATTCCATAACAAGAATTATAATCAAATTAGATATTGTACTGTACATTGAACAGTTTTTGTAGAACGTGACTCAGTAACAGTTGTTTGAATATTAAAAAAAAAATTTTAAGTGGCTGCAAATGTTTAGTATTTATAACTGTGGTAAGAAAATCAATATTATATATATTTTAAAGATTATATAACCAAAGTCCTGTAGATTGACTCGAAGCAATAATACCTTTCTTACAGTGTTAATGTAGAAAACAACAATTGAAATATAATTTCCGTAGAGCTAATACTGAGAAATACCTAATATACACTTGCCAATACCTCTTTATAATGAACCCCTTTATAACAAATATTAAAAAATTTAGTCCCTTTAGTTTTGTTATATAGAGGTTTTACTGTTATATAGATAAAGATATCAAAAGCACATTCATTAGTTTTTCTTTAAAAAAATACATTGTCCTAACATGCTGCGTCGTTGTTCACCCGCCTGCTGTATAGTGCTCTTAATATTTCTATATATTTTTAATTTCATTCATACACTATTATTTTTTATGTTCTTGCCATTGGCTGTTAAATTTAGATGCAGTCCATGCAGCAAATCTTCACATCACTTTTTTTTCCAGTTTAAAAACATAGAAGACAATAAAATGGTCTTATCACCTTTGTTCCAATATTGCACAAAAAATATTTGTACAGAACATGTGTAATGAATAAAACTATACACATATGTGAATATTGAAATGACAGTTAATTGTGGTTTACTAAAGCAGCAAAGGCAACAAGAAAAATGATTTTTTCATCTAAATAAAGCTGGCATGAAAGAGAGCAGTAATTGCGCATATCTGCCATGTATAATGTATGTTACAGTAGCAGTACTAGTGTAATTGTGAGAAGTGTAATCAGCATATTGGTTTGTCAGTGCTGTCACGTGAGAAGCAAATTATGAACTTTTAAGTTAATGTTGTTGTTCATGTCCAGTGGGCTGACTTTTACACAGTTGGTTCTTGGTTACTAGCGATTGTATATTGTAAATAAAACTTGATGATATCAATACAGTATATAAAAAAATATATTTCGGTGTATTAAAGTGTTAAATAAAATTCCACTTCGGTGTAAAAGGTAAAAAAATTTCTTGATAAACAACAGTGTAAATGTGTACACTTTGAAAAATTTTACAATTCGATACTGAAATTGCTGCAAATAACTTAACTACTTTCCATATACATCACAGAAAAAGTTATTAAACAATTTAAAATAGGTTGTCGGCATGATTTGTAAGTTGTATGGAGTCAAGTTAAGTCTTTTGTCTGTTTGAACATTGCCATGTGCAGAAAATGCACGTTCACAATCCACGTTTGTCACAGGCAACCACAATACTTTGCTACGAATGATGCGAAAACTGGATGGCCGTCCTTCATTGCGAGAACGTCGTGATATCACAGGCTTTCTCCTTCACAGCATAAAGCTGGTCATCAGCTGTGTTCCTCAACAAAGTACACTCACAGGCTGGATCCTCCAATATGAGTATTTAATTTGGTGAGACATTTAGTAATTTTTTACTCCAAACTTTTACCTCGCCCAACTGCACAGTGGAGATCGATTTAATGACTGCTGTCGTCTTGTCACCGACAACACCATCCGCAAGCAACTCAAAGCTGTGTTAAGGATAGTGTTTTTTGCCAAGCAATTTATGGGCAAGTGTTTTTTTTTTGCCTGCTTTTAGCTCTACAATGTAATGTGAGAATGACTCAAAATGTTCTATTACAAAAGTAGCCTGGCAGCAGATAATATTTACATCAGACTGGGATTAACTCTTGAAGCAAGCAACAACTTGTGGAAACGTGCTCTACTAAGTCAACAGCGTACTTGTCTGCACTATACCATGAATTCCTCCGAGTAAGTACAGGTGAAGGAAACAGTTTGCTGGTTTTTCACCTTCCGAGCACTTTTCTGGCAAGTCGTGTAGAACTGTGTTTTCTTTTGGGAGTGTTTTGAAATAAGAGCTTTGTTTTAGAAACACATTCATTCAATTGTGGCAGTGCTTGATGGATCGAAGACTGAATAAGACTGAGTTTGTGGTCCCAGCATTGTACATAAAATAAATCTTCCGAAAGTGAACATTCACAGAGTTAATGCACTTTGTCATATACAGCGCACCATCACTCTCAATGCAGACAATATCATTCTGAAGCTGTCTAGCAGAGACCTTGAACACTCGGTAGCTGAGGCCGACATTAACACCACAACAAAACCAATGACGAGGTCTTGTTCTTTGGCATTAGTCATTGTTTTGAATAACATTATAAAAACACACTGACCTTTTTGTTTGTTGTTTCATCTCAGAGAACAGCAACTTTCCCCCTCCAAAGACACTGTTTTATTTGTTCTACTTGTTGATGTATGACAGGAACTTAATTCTGCCTAAGTCCTTCTGCTTTGGGCAGATCTCCTGCACCCTCTACTAAACCACTCCGCAGAGTTGGATTAGCCAATCTTTCTAAGGGAATATTCACAGCTATGAAAGCTTTTGTCGTAGCACAAATAAATCCCTGCCTATCAAGTTTTGCAGTTTTCACTACTGAGCTAGATGCACACTGGAGCACAAGCAATTTCGGTTTACTACAACCACTTCTCTCGGCAGCCTTCTTATGCTCTGTGTGTGTAGCGTTGTTTGCACAGTGTTTCATGCACGTGTCTCTGCATTGCCAATCAATTCGTTGTTTACAATATTTACAAATTAGGATTACTTTTGTTTTATCGATATCATAAAATCCCTCACTTAGAAAATTCTTGTGCAGGCTCGAAAACAGACTAGTTTAGTCATGATTTACGTCACGTAAACATCTATCCTATTTCACCACGTTCACTAGTTTTATTAAATATTTATTTTTGGTATTCCATAGCTATATACGTACATCAAGACATGCTGCACATCTCATAAAAATGGCAGCTATGGAGTAGTTGGTGAATGTTGCCTGCTTGCTTTGTTCTCGTTCGCGCAGCACAGTATACAGATACGAACAAATATCCGTTGCACTCATTGGTTATGTTCGTCATTCATTCTGTTGAACTGAAAAAGTAAACTTTTTCTCCACATCACTACGAGTTTTTGTTATTCAAATAATAACTATGAGTTTCAAAGGATCCAAATTCTTGAGGTAAACAGTTAAACTTAAAATTGTACGTGCAAACATTGTAATATGTTCCGCCGCAAAATTTTTTTTAGATATTATCGTGTTTGCTTGTGCACTTAACCAATCCCATTGATACTACTAACAAATTCATGTTTAGTTATAATTTTTCCCACATAATTTCGTGCGTATTATGAAGTGAATGTCATAGCCAAAATTAAATTTATTTTTGGTTAAAAGTAGCAAGTTTCGCACGAAAATTAGCAAATTTTGTGAAACCTAGATTTACTTACGTAGTTTGTGTATTAACTGATTTTACTATAATTTTGCCGTTAATTTTGCAGTGCGAAATTATGCAGTCTCTACTGGTTACATAAAAGAAACCTTAAAAGAGGCTTGACAATTTTAGGGAGGAAGGGGAGTATGATGTTCATGTTGGTAATGTTAAGATAAAAAATGTGGTGTGTCTAGCCATCCACGTCGTCTGGGCTGGAGTCGCAGGATGTAGAGACAGCTGCTAGGAGACGGGGCACCCGCACAGCTCCCGTGCGCACAACGCGGGCGCGGATCACCAGGAAGAAGCGCAGGAAGAAGAAGTGTCGCACCAAGGCTCGTAAGATGAGGAAGGTAACGGTGGTCAACTCTGAAGGGGAGGAAGAAGAAGTGGAGGTTCCTTACTCGACCAAGACTAAGAGACGCAAGAAGCGACGTAAGAAGACGAAAAAAACAAAAAAGGTTAGTTTTGCACACGGGACCATCTACAGTAAAGTCTCCATTAACGAATATTCCATTTAACGAAAAATCCTTTGCGACTAAGTAAAGATTTGGTCCTACCAAACCCCCGCAATAACAATGTATTTTTAGCCTCCAAATATCAAAATGTATTTTGTTCAAAATGTTAAAATTCTCTTGACAATGATCGACCAGTTTCAAAAATACATGTAATTAATATTCTACAAGCCACTTTTTATTTTTTTTTTAACTTTGTCCTCGTGCTGAAAATGTGTTAGTATTAAGATGCACAGAATCAAAAACGGTAAGTAAATGCAAAAACACTTCTTCAACTCAGTGGTTTAATTGGACACACAACAGGCGCATGCGGCACTTGTATAAAATGGCAGCCAACTCGTAGCTGCAACTGAGCTACAGCGCTCATGCATGGTGGTGGAATTCCGTACCATGGCTTTGGCGTGGAAACCATGTCTGAATTGTATATTTCCATGGTCAAAGGTGTGCATACACAACAGTGTACGTCGTCTATGAAACAGATCCACCTTGTTTATTGTTTCCCTTTTACATTACCGAGTTATTAACAGTAGTTTAGAATTCAGGTATTTACACACGTGGTTCATTATGACTTTACCATGAATGCATATTCAAGAAGGTAGGGCGACTAAAAATAAAAATTAATAAATAAAATAAAATTGTAAAGTTATAAAATAGTGTGATATGGCTAAGTGTTTTGACATCCCCATCTAGGGCTACACCACCAACCATAATTTCAAATTGTGTGCAGACTAAAAACATAACTGCCGTGGTTGGCGCAAATAGAAAACGTGGTGAAGTATGTAAAAATGAAGACGTGGACAGTAAATACTTAGATTGGCTCATGTAAGTTCGAGCATCAAACAGAAATGTTGTAGTCCCTACTCTACAAGATAAGGCTTGGCGGGAAGCACTTGGAGTGAGACTGAGAGTAGAACATTTACAAGCATCCCATGGCTGGCTTTCCAAATTTAAGAACAGTTGTAAAGTTACCACACTGAAGATATGTGATGAGGAAATTTGTGTAAAATCTGATAACCTGCAAACGTAAACATGAAGCTCTGTTGCTAGGTATAGTGCTCAAGACATTTTTAACTATTCAGTATCTTTAAAATGAATGGTAAGTTCAGTAATTTTTATCATTTTGGTTGCTTCCATAATTGTCAGAAATTCTGTGTCTGTTAGAAATCAGCTGTACTGTACAGTAAAACCGCGTTGATTCGAAGTGCTAGGGACCGAAATCTTGTACTTCAAATTACCAAATTTTAAAGCAATTAAAAAAATTTTAAAAATTAAAAAAAAAAAAAACTTGCTACTCCCATTTTTATGGCTAATTTTATAGAACTGTATTGCATTATGCATTAAAATTAAAAAAAAAAAAAATATATATATATATACAGTATGTATGTATATATTGTGGTGGCACTATTCTCTTTCACACACATACCACGTGCTCGTTGTACCTACGCTGACCACGTGCTCGCACAAACGCGCCCTCTGATTCATCCGTCGTATATTGCTGGATTCTGTATGTCCTCGGCTAGCTGAAAGTTCAGTGATAGAGTTACGAGCTCTTACCTCAGTGTCGTGGGTACGAGAAGAGAAGAGCGAAAATCACGAAATATAAATATTGTTAGATGCACCCTGGGATTACTATTACCAGTAATTGATGAAAGTACAATTTAGTAGCACGATGTTTATTGAATACTCAGATTCAATCTACGCAACACAGTTACAAGTCCCTGTACAACAGACGCGGTGGGCTCTCACCTCAAAAACCAACTCTCAAGTTATACTGTAAAAAAAATATATATCTAAATTCGGAACAAAATTAATTAGATGCGCAGCCCGATGGCTCGCGTTACCAAAAAGAAAGGTGCTGTAGCCCCGATGTTAAAGGATCTCCATGGCACGTGTGCCCGCGGGAGCTCTCCCCGCACACGTCCAGTCACTTCGACAGTCAGATAGCTAAGGCCGGGAAGCTGAGCTCCCAGCATCCTCCTCACTCTTCACAGGAAGTGCCCACAGATGGCACACCACGGCATGACCTTCCTAGGTTAGCACTCTACCTACCGAGAGCATTCCTAAACTCATTGAAACGTTTGTTTCCTTGGATAAATCACATTATTCCAGCATCCATTTACCATACTTCATCGCGCTCTGCGATCCTTAAGGCTATACATATCTCTGGGCAATCGACAGGAAGGAAAAATTACAAGATGGCTTCCTCCCTTAATGAAACAATAACAAATGATTTTACATACGTGATTACACTTTCCTTAGCCCTGAATGCTCTCGCCTGTCACACATTACCCTCAAATTGTGAACGGAAATTACTTGTATTTATGGTGCAGCCCACCGCTCGTAAATTAATGGTTTTAATACACTATTTACAATTGAAAATACATCTCATTTAATTGAAAGTGTCCTGCTGCACTTCTGCTGCGGTCTACACCAACATAGAGGTGTTGAGTCCCGGTTTAAGGACTTACATATAACTCCCACGTCTTCTCTTAACTCTAACACACGGCGATCTCGACGCACTGTATTAGGCAAGCCAGGTTTACCAAACACTAGGCGACGCCCCCTCATTATAACTAGTGCCCCACGAAGCATCTCGGGATCACATTAGACCTATGCTGACGCCGAAAAACGTGTATAAACGTATTTAAGAAGTTACGGAAGTTAAGTTTACGGTTACGTTACGTTTATGCCAACATGAAACCACAATTCTGCACAACAAACAAATTTAGAAAAAGAAATGGATAGGGTAGGTAGGCCAAGTACCTTACAATATATACTGTATATGGTTTGAAATAATTGAACCAAAAAAGTTTGTTGCATTTTTCTTGGTTGTTGCACACTATGTTTTTCTTGGTGAGAACTGTACTGCAAGACATCTACTAGGCTGTCAGCAACTCTGCTCTTCCCCTTCCCTTGTTGCAACGCTCCGGATGTTGGCCACAGCATGTGATTGTTATTACCGTATTTGCCGGTATATAGGACGACCCCGCATATAAGACGAGTCATGGTTTTGAAGGTACAAAATCTTGACAGGGTTCCCACAGACCTGGAAAGTCAGGGAAAGTCAGTGAAAGTCAGGGAAAATTAATGTGGTCAGGGAAAGTCAGGGAAACATGTTTTGAAACCCTGTGAGTCAGGGAAAATGACCCTAAGAGAGTAGAAAGTCAGTGAAAATGTTCTGAGTATGATACAGTATTAAACTTCTCTCTTCACAACCTGCACTTTTTT
>PNEQ01090400.1:0-14901 GCA_003012365.1 Medauroidea extradentata
TTTCACGAGTGCGTCCATTATGCATTTACCGACTGCGCCATGTCATGGTAGGTTAAATGAAACTCCTTTAAATACTTCGTGCCTTTAATCACGTCTCATACAAAAACACTACAGTCTTGTTCCTCACCATCTTGTCTCTGCCGTCACTTCCGGCGATGCTCTTTTCATTCACATTGCCAGTACCAACCTTGCTACCCAGGCACATGGATCATTATAGATTCTCTTCACAGGTTCTGTTGGGTATATTATAAAACTGAAAATAGTTGTATACTGTATTACAGGTCAAAAATTTCTAATTTTGCAACTTACAAAGTGGGGCTTAAATTTAGGTTACGTTCCTCAGTACAGTTCAAATATTTTAAAACAAATATGGGATTTGCTTTAAGCTAACAAAAAATATAAAACTGGCATAGTGGCAGTTTTGACATGTAATGGAATGGTTTTCCAAGTAATTTGAGAATGAACTGTTTTATGGGTTGTTTCAGTTTTAATCCCATTTCAGTAACTGCGATGCAGAAAGCAGTGAAGCGCATCGTAGGCCTGGCTCAATTCACCCTGGACCAGAAAGGTGTCAAAGATATTTGCGATGTTGCGAGAGGTGATGTCAGGAATGCCGTCCTCATGTTGCAGTGTGCCTTATCTGGAGGTTGGTGTAGCATCTCATTTATTTCCGGTAATTGTGTATTAGAAATGCGTAAATGTTTGTTGGCCAGAATTAATAATATATTATTTATCTCAGCAAGCTGGAGCTTGATAATCAAACATGTTTGCAAACTTACTATGCCTTATATTTTCATGCTGAAATTGCTTATATTTATGTACTTTTTGTAATACCTGCCTGAAGGGGATTTTGTCCTTCCAAATGTTTATCTGCGTTGTATCAGATAGCAGGCAAATACACAGTTGTTTCATCTTAATAAATTTATTTTAACCAAGAAAATATGCTGCATCCACATTGTCAGTTTTGTTTAGAGGGCTTTTTGAGATAGTAAACTACAGGTTGACAAAAAAATTCCATAGAGTGTTTGACTTAACATGGGGAGAGGTGATCAAGTAGTAAGTAGGCTACATCATTGGTTGCATAATTGGTCAGTGGCAGTGACCAATACCAGCTATTTTGCATACTCAGTCATAGCTCGAGTAGTGGTAAAGAAAAATTAGGTAGCGCAAAAATCAGTTTGAGTTGTCAGCTGCGATTCTTTCAGGTGTGTTTGACCACAACGACACAAGTCATTGACTATGTGACATGAGTCCTTTGAGGATGATGTGAAATAACAAAACTCAACGTATTTGTTCCATAGTTTAAGGTTGAGAGTTCTGTCACATGAATCTTAAAATTTGCTGGTCTCAGGTATTACAGTAGGTAATGAGGAATTAAAGTAGTGCTGATCCGATAGCACTTTTTGCAGATACCTTCGGTACAGATTCTGTACAGGTTGGCACCGATGTATGTAAAGTGCAACTTATTAAAATAACAGTTACACAATTTTTTGACGAAGATGTGTATGTGATAAAGCACGGGATGAGGTGGCTGCTGATATGAGAATCTCTGGCACTGCGTGTGTCTGACTCACTGCTTCTCTTTTTTTTTCCTAAGTTTTTCATTTAATCACAGCAGCTACAGACAGCAGAATTGCTTGTTATCTTGTGTAAAGTAGAATTAACTACATAGGGTGTACAACCTCAGTATTATTTATGCAGATATTGTTTGGTAACTGGTAAAATGTTATTGAAGCATAAGAGTTAATGCTAAAATCAGTTTTGTAAAGTGGCCAGTTCTGTATCATGTGATGTAGGATGAAGAAAAGAACCATAGACATTGCTTTATCAAACAGTAACTCCTTCCCTTGCACCAGTCAGCCAACCAGAAACCCAATTTGAGTCGCTGCAGCAACAACGGAGTGACATAGTCGTGTCTGTCTCTCTATTTTGGCCACACCATCCTGGTCTCTTTCACTTGCCCTCCCTCTCTTCCTTCCTGTGATACTTGAATTACTCACTTACCTGCATTTCAAAACCACTTTATAATGTTTAGTAACGAAGAGCATTGAACATTTACTGTTCAAATTAAGCCATGTACATTTCTTTTCGTATAAGACGAGGGTCTGTTATAAAAATTTTTGCCCTGATTGTCAACACTTGTCTTAATGATGTGGGGTCATTGTACTTGGAAAATACTATGGTAGTTGGCATATTTTGATTGTTTTAACCCAGTAATGGTAGAAGGTGTAGATGAGTGAGTACGTAGTATTGGTGTTAAGTTGTGCCCGTGTCTTACACAGCCAGCACAATATTAAATATCGACGGCTGTGAGTCTAGGACGAGAAGCACAAGTCTCATACCAAGGCACACTCTTCCTACCACTCCCACAACTAACCCAAAAGGCGACGTAATTTCACACACTGGGACAAGGTAATATAGTCTCAAGCAATACTGAATTAAACTCAGAAAATTCAAATAACTGCTAAGTTTATTTAGTGGAAATTACATGGTATCATTTATTACAAAACGGTGATCCAGAATTAAATGACATTATTAACAATTTGTATAACATCAACCAAAAATGCATACCACACTGATAAGTTAAATGGGGCGTTAGTCAGCTCGCGGCCGAAACGACACCACATAATGGAAAACGGATTAATTACTTTAATCAGAAACAAAACGCGAAAGCTAAAGGATTAAGAGAAACTAAGAATCAAAGCAAAACATACCAAACATTACCAGAAGTCACGGGTGCTGTGTCGGCCACGAGTCGATCCCTTGAACCATGCTGGTCGAGAAGCGGAGGCAGAGTGCCCGGAGGCAGAGTGCCCAGAGGCAAGCGTCGGCGGCATGGACTAGCCGGGCGGGGAAGGGGAAAGGGATGGGAAGGCACGAAGAGGGCCGAGGCCGCCTGAAGATATACAAACATATGACGTCGGTAGAGGAGAGGGGGACTAACGAGTTCATTGACGAGGGCTTGTAGGCGCACAGTTCAAATCTTCTCAGAAACGAATATGGTCAGAAACACATGATGAAACATAATGAGGGTGAGCTAGCCCAGCTCAAAGTATCCACAATTGTTCGTAAGTTTCGTCGATACCAGATACTCTGGGATCAGATGATTCTTAAGTATCAGTATTGGCTCAGAATTTCATTAAAGCTGGTTATAGAATACAGCAGCTAAATATCTGGTCAGTTTGCTGAACGTGTCTAGGTGTCCTTTACAACAGGCTTCACATTGAGTTTCACGTGTACCACATTGTAAAGCAGTTAAGTGATCCGTACAAGTATCTTTCAAACTGGTGGATGCCAATAAGAAAATAGTAACACACTGTTTTTTGTTAATTTCTCAGCACTACAGTGTACCCATATTTAATGGTATATTCACCTGAGATGTGTCTCTTACAGTCATTGGTGATCTTCAAGGCATCCTGTTCTGACATTGAAAGACCACCTTTAGCTGATGGACTAGTTACCAGTTGGTCAGCTGCAAACTGCTACTAATGGGTCAAAAAATTATTGGGGTTGTGTATTTAATGCAGTTTGAATATTTGCAACAGGCACTGAAGCCGAGGAAAATGTCAACAAATTGTGTGTGTTGCACCAACAGTTTTATCACCTCTCCCCTTCCATAGACAACTACTATTTACGTGGAAATTTCTATGTGTATGTTGCTGGTGTCTTTGCTTACAAAACCCTACATTTTTGGTTAGGTGCCTGTTCACGGTGCTAGTTAGGGCATGAATGTTGTGTTCCTTCACCTCACTTCACCCTCATCGTCTCTTAAGACCTCATTGTTGAAAGGTCGTAAAACTCTCTCACCTCACCTTGATTTTTGTGGCCAGGGCATCATGCAACGATAGCATGACTACAGAAGATTCTAAGCTAAATTCTGATAGGCATTACTTTTTGTATAATAGCTTATGGAATCTGTTGTTTACAATGTTTTGTTTTTGACAATTAAAAAACTGCAAGGACATTTGTGGCTACTTTTTAAATTGAAATACAACATAGATATATACCATTTTGAATTTTTAAATTGGTAATTTAAATTTCTGTTAAATACGTGTATTCATTTCTCTTAAATGTTTTTAATTTTTGGAGTTATAGTATGCAAAATTTTATAGTTTTAGAAGAATTTTGTTTAACTGTGTATACATATATTTAGTTTAATCTTTTAAGTTTTCACTTTATTGCATTCACATACACATACTTGTGTTCTTATTCTTGTGAAAATCTTAATTTTGGAAGAAGTGAAGCACTTTGGTACCATAAGTGTATAATATATTCTTCCTGTTTTCTAGTGAAGTGTAGTCAAGAGACAAAGATGAGAAACAGACGCAAGCAAGTATCAAAAAATCAGCACTCAGTAGACGACTTCACTGGTTCAGATGTATTCCTTGGGTCCCTGAGAAATGTCGGCCGGGTAGTGTATGCCAATCGTAAGCACTAGCTGAACACTGGTTTTTGTAGCAATTAAAATTTTGCTTTTGTGTGTGTTATTAATTTTTGTCTGTATATGCCTGAGAGAAATATGTATTTTGTTTCCTATGTGCAGGTGATCCATCCACTGGTAATTTTGAACATGACCCGTATAAAATAGCAGATCAGGTTTCATGTGATGCCAACAGATTTGTGGACCTGCTGCAAGAAAACTACATTCGTATGTTCTCAAGGCTGTCTGATGTTGAAATAGCAGCAGAGCACCTAAGCGATGCAGAAATTTTATTGATGTTTTTGCCTGTGAGTGCCATGCTAGAGACATGGTTTCAGAAAATATATCTCATAAATTTATAACTATTAGGAAAGTAAAGTTACAACAGCCTGGCAAGTGAGATTAAATTCAGTTATGTAAAAATTGATTTTTTTTATGGCAAAAACTGTGAGGCTATGCGACAGTAACACCTTGGACTCACATTTGGGAGGACCCAGGTTTGATCCCTGGCTCCGGCCATCCTGATTTCGGTTTTCCATTGTGGATTCTGGAATGTTGCCTTAACAAAGGTAATGGTCAACATTCTTGACATTTCGTGTCAGTGACCCCAGTAGTGTGTCTCTAATGTCTTCGCTGTCAACAAAACTTAAAATTCGCTCACTTCCCTTACTGTACCTTTAATAGCAAAATTAAAAGTAAATAATTTTTTTTTCGTGTCTTGTGATAATTAATAAAAAGTAAGGAATAACTTTATATGATTAATTTAACTGACCCTTTGTTCATCTTATTACTAAGAAGTGCACGTAAACATAACAAGGTGAAATGAGTCTACATATTTATTTTCATGAGTTTGGATAAAATTTGTGCATGGCACGTTGCAATACATTAAAAGCTTAGCAATCAAATCAAACACATTAAAAATGACCTCAAGCTGTGTGACAAATTATTTAAATAAGAGTGTGTAGACACTTTGACTTTTAAACATTAATTTTACAACCCTAGGTAGCAATGCAAGTGCAAAATGTCTTGAGACAGGATTTCAGATTGCAGGCTTTCAGAATCAATTTAACAATTATAA
Source organism: Medauroidea extradentata (assembly GCA_003012365.1). Taxonomy (NCBI): domain Eukaryota; kingdom Metazoa; phylum Arthropoda; class Insecta; order Phasmatodea; family Phasmatidae; genus Medauroidea; species Medauroidea extradentata. Next base: position 5,499 of record PNEQ01090400.1, read on the forward strand.
ATAGCAATTACGTATCGGCACGTTCAAAAATTACACAACGTGAACTACGTATAACAAATTTTTTACCTCATTACTCCATAAAATAATCATCAAATTTAAAGGTAATGCCTTAGTTCGGAATGGCGCAAGTGGAATATTCTTTTTCAAGCAGCAAACAGTAAATTAAATTAAGTGCGCCTTGCACATTAACATACTCCGAAATTTTATGCGGGGAGACTTAAAAATTTAGGTGCATCACGTCTGTGGGCTCCTCTTATACACATTGTCTAATCCGGTACAATGCAATTTTACTGTCGTGCGAAACTTGGCAGTTAATTTACTATCAATTTTCATGCCAGCATGGGCACATCCAGTGCACTGTAACATTGGCCTTGCACATGCTGGTATTCAAAACTCTGAACCAAAGACAAATGTAATGAAGTGAAAAACAAGTTAATACAAAACAATTTCTTGAAAGGGGTTGTCGAAAGATAATTTAAAAAAAAAAAAAAACATATATACTCAATTAAATGCTACTGAACATGATGGTGGCCGCCTCCACACATCATGAGGGTACAAGACCCCAACTACCACAGAGCAGGAGCACACTTAGATGAGCAAAATGAAGATCTGTCTCCGAACAGAGCTGATTAGGAAGTGGGAGTCGCACTACACTACACAGCCACTCGCTTGGTCAGAGCTTGCCGCTGCGCATGCGCCAAGTGGAGGGGATGAAAGGAGAAGGAGAACGAACCAGGAAACATAGAGGAACGGAATTCAAGCCCTAAATTCAAACATGATTAATCAATATCGTGACAGTTTATAATCTCGCCACTGGTGCCGTTGTCGCCGTATGCTCACAAGGCACTCCGGTGCATAACCATATTAAATGTTCGACAAAAGCAACACATAATCAGCAATACTAATTAGTAACATTAAAAAGTCACTCATTTACTGTACCTCGGAAAAAAATTACTAAGCAATGTGGTGCAACAGTAACACTTTTGACTCACATTCTGTAGGTCTTGGTTTTGATTCCTGGCTCTTGCTATCCTGATTTCAGTTCAGTGCTTTCCCAAAATTGATCTAGGTAAATGTTGTGTAGGTTGCAAGCCAAGCCTATGGCCGATTCCACATTGCAATTCCAGTCATTGTGGCCAGTTGTCCGTCTCAAGAGCCGTAAAGCCCACTTACCTTACCTAATAAAATTGTTACCTTAAAATTGATGTTGTACACTCTGGATATAATGTATGGAAACTTAGTCATTGAATTTGTGACTGTTTTATTTTTTGGCTAATTATTGGGCTTGTGCCTGTTTTTCTTTTTTAGCTTATGTTAGAATGATGCATACTGTTTTGAAAATAAAAACTAACCAGTAAATTAATATGCTCAATCAACTGCAGAGAGAATATTCTCAACGTTATAAGCGAGAAATGTTAGTCAGCACTCAACATTGCAGTCTTTAGCACTGGTGAGGGGTGACGTGAAGTGAGTATGGAGCAACGCCAGAAGGAGAGGGTGGGGAAACAGGAGATCCCAGAGAAAATTGGCAGACCAGCAATGTCCGGGATGATTTCCACATAACGAAAATCCGGGGACCGACTCCACCGGGAATCAAACCCGGATCACCTTGTTGCGAGGCGAATGGTCTGACCATTCGGCCACCGTGGCCTCATCTCAACATGGGCTTTCAATAAATAAACAGTTGGAAATACACATGTACCAGTTTATTATTCCAGGTGTTGTATGTCTCATTTACGTTATTGTCTGCATGGTTTCAGGATCAAGATGTGCTTCAAGAACTTGGAATTGGAGTGGCAATAACAGGAATAATGTGTGCCAATAAATTCCCAGTGAGGAAATGGCAGCCAATTAAAATGTCCAAGAAACATACCGTTTACCTACAGAATCAAGAAAAGTAAGTGTTTAAGCAGCTTTTGGTTTTGGGTTGATGAAGTTAATATTTCTGGAGTACAGTTATCTGATAATATTTAATCATTGAAAAATATTATATTTCTTGTAGCTAATAAATTTAAAATGGAGTAATTTTAAGGTTTTTCTATGCACTCACACAAAGTATCTAACATTACTGATATTAGCAAAATTGATCAGTAGGGCAAGTAGAACTATTTCGGTCAAATGTGCGGGAAACAGTTTTTATTTAACATTTACATTAAAATCATATCCAATCTACCCCAACCAAACCTATCTAACATTGCCTACTCTAATCTAAGAAGAAGGAGAAGAAAGAAAAAAATAATTCCTAACTTATGTACCTTCACCTGACGTACCTATAACTAACCTACCCCAACTTTAACCCTACTTAACATCCACCTTGCATAAACTAACCAAAACCCGCGTAATACAACCCTAACCTAACCCAACACAACCACACCTAACCTATCCCAACACACTAGCCTGCACTGACGTGCATTAGCCTGCACTGACTTCAACTATCTCACACTTAAACTTTTAAAATTTGTGTAGAATTGTATGGTAGGTCTTGGAAGAGCATAGGTATATGGTAAAACATATTTGAAGGTGTAATGGTTACAACTTTACTACTGTATTTGTTACCAACTTTATTACGTTCTCTCTTTGTAAGAGACAGTACTGATATTGTAATGCCATGTGTCAAATGACTCGCATACCAACAAGTAATCTTTGCATAGCATAACATTTTCATCTTGAAATAGCAATAATTATGTTTGCCCCAGTAAATTGTTTGGGCCTTCTACTATAAGCATTTGTATCACATCATTGTCACAAAGGAAAGTTTTGTGATTGTTGGGCAAAATTTAAATCACTTACAGTGGTAAGATAATTCACAGCAAACAAAACATTTTTCTGTATCTAAGACTACTGTATTTAATGAATACAGAGATACCATTTAAGGAAATGTTTTGGCATTTCTAAAATTTTTTTTACAAATATAGAACAATTATCATCGCTTCGTAAATTAACAAAATATGCTTAAGTATATTTTCACAAGGACATTATTTTTTCTACTGACTATCTCGCGGCATCTTTATGTCCATTATGGTATGTAGTATTTTACGTAATTCTGTTTTTGAATTTGTGTTTACTAGGATCTGTGGATAAGTTCTGAAAGCCTTCATTTTTAAAATTTGACATGCAGAAACTGGAAAATATTAAAATGTTTTGTTGAATCGCAAATTGAAGAATATTTGCTATAATGTCAAGATGTCTCAAACTTTACAGTAAATTATGCAGTGTAAAGGTAAATGTGGACTTCAAACTGAGTATGTATTTTGATAGCAAAACCAGTGATCAGATTTGCAGTTTTATTTTCCCATACAACTTAACACTCCACACTAAAAATTCACACTTCATAGCAACGAGTGACACCTCCACTCTTTTCGAACTCATAAGGTGTCATAGTGCATTAGTACTTAATATGCTGATATGCACAGTAAGTACAATATTAAAGAACAGCATATTTTATCGCTGTGTGTTAAACAGCATAAAATTTGAAGATGTGAAGTGGTTTTTAAAATCACCTATGTATTACTCTTTTTTATGCAGTTTGAAGTGGCGAAATGGAGTGGCCAGTTGCATCATGAGCACAGACAGCAATCACTTGCAAGACTGTTGTGGATTCAAGACCCTGATTGAACGTATAGGACTAGAAAAAAGGTTTGTTTGGGTATTTGGTTTACTTTCCGGTTCAGTTTGAACATTGTGTTGCCTGCTTTTATTGAGTTGTAAAGTTTTGATGCTAAATGTGAGTTAAAATATTCTGTGTTATTTTAGTGTTGCTGCCATTGCCCATTTGATGTTAAAAGTCACTTGTTTAGTGGTAATTTCATTACACTTTCCTGCCATTTAGACTGTTTGTATTTGGTCCCATTTAATGATTTGACATTATAACGTTCCCTCAGATTACACTTTCCTGCATTTTACACCATTTTTTACTGGTCCCTTGAGAAGTGTAATTCATGGGTTCCACTGTAGGTACAGTATATACAGAATGAAATGTTTGAAAACAATGTTTTTATATTCAGGTAGCTAACATTGTCTTTATTTTAATGTGAGAGGTTCTTATGCGTGGAAAGTACAGGTTCTTTGCTGTTAAGTAGTCCCTCCCCCCTTTTTTATTTTATGTTTTGACACTAGGAGTATAGAAGATATTGTACAATTGACCCTGCAGAGTACCAGTTATCAGCAGATAAGGTCATAAACAGAGAATGTGGTGGTGCATTTATGAACTTAAGTATAGATGCAAGGCATCTAGTATTATAGCCGACCAAGGGATTGAACATTATGTAAAGTACTGTAAGGTTAATACGTGTTATATCTTGGTAAAACACTTGAGGGAATTACATAACACCTTGTTATGTTGCCTGAACATTTACGCAGCCCCAAGGCACTAGAGGTTTTTGGTAGTGGGTTATATTGCTAAGTAGATGCAGTGTGTTTTTCTAAAAGATATTTCAAGAAAGAGAGAGCATGATAGACTGGTTATTCTTGTAGGGTAGGCTGTCATTGAGCTAACCTTGACCCAGTGAGTGACTACTTTCACAAGGTGCGTCTATTCAAGAACACAAGCTACAGTCACTCAGAACTTTACAATACGTATAACATTATCTTTAGCACTCACAATTGGTGAAGACATGACAGGAGATACAATAGTTATGACATCATGATATACAACACTAGGACACAATAACTAGTTTAACAGGGCACTTTGGGCTGTGCAAAGAAACTGACTGGACAGGGCACTCTGAGCCGTTTAGATACTGAGTTAGAAAGAAGACCTTGCTTATGGTAGTGTTGATCGTCTCGTTGACCCTGAAGGTTTGCAATCTTCCGTACCCTCGTTAACAACACTTATCACTGTGCCGATAAATTTACTAACAATCTGGCTCTGCGGCCGGTAAAAATATTTACTAAGTCTTTACTCATACACATTAACTTCACTGGAGTCTTACAATAGCTGGGATGCACGCAATAATACTTTAACTAGTATCAAGGGTGCATGGAGACAGCGACATTGAGGCTTGAAGATTGTGAAAGTTAGGTCTCCACTCTAAGCTGAGTAATAAGCTAAATACACATGTGCGGCTTGAGTGTTTCCACCGAGTCATCCTGGCATAGGTTAAGGTAGCTTGGTAAGCAGTGTGAAGGATGCAGACACTGGCTCTCGGAGTCAGGTAGCAGTCTTGCGTGGTTTTGCAGGACAGGCTGGAGTGCCAGGATGACCTGGCCCGAAGGCCGAGCCGACGACGACTTTCTAGCTAGGGTGAAGTGCCCTCCTTATATACCTACTCTAGAGGAGCTGAAAAGTACCATTAGTAAGATGGCCAACCAGTTGATCAAAGGCTGTCTGCAACTGCGGGCGTGCCACTCCCGCACAAGGGAATTATTACTATCGTGGTATAAAATTACTCTGTTACATAAATAAAATTCCCGACTTGATGAACACTCGTGTTGCTGTTTTGAACTTATAATTACTACACAAGATTATTTATATTCCTCTTAAACACGTTTTCAAGCAATAGCAAACAAGTACAATTTATATTTATGTACATGTGTATTTCCTGTGATCGCTATTTAGTGCACAGTAGAGTCCGTGCACTGGAATAGCACAGCTGGCCAGGCACTTGGCCGTGTTTGTAAATAAACTCTGTTATGTACACGGTTAACACAACTCGCAGGAAGCAATTATACATTGAAAATTCACATTGGATAAGTACTTGGACGTAAGTAAATGCTGTTTCACAAATAAAAGATTTGGCCTAACAATCTTACATGCTAACATATTACCCTGATGTACCTAAAAATAAAAGGCAACATGATGATCTGCAAAGTGCGGGCGAACGCTAGTGCTTGTAGGCTTGAATGGTAAATTGCTAAAATTGGTGGCGAGCATGATATATAATATTATAGCAACTATGGTTGCATCAACATTTCAATTGCATGCTGGGAATGAGTTGTGTGTTCTATAATTAAAGCAGTGTAGAGCTCAGTCCGTACAATTTTAATGCCCAGGAATCGAGAAACGTAGAATAATCTGAGTGTGAGACGTAATTCTACTTTCCCATTTTGGTTTGGACAATAAAATCATAGGAATTAATCAGTTTCTATCACTACGTGCTGTTAAAGGGGGCCTGCCAATTAAGAAGCTGTCGCAGTAACACCTCTATGCAGTCAAATTGAGCTCGTTTGTTCCTATTAAAATATGTATCTGTGCATTCATCAAAATTTTTAAGGCCATGTTTTGAAGGTTCCTCCAATTTTTTAGACCACTGCGAAAAGATGCTTACAGAGGAAAGTGCATGAACACCGGACTTCGCCCAAAAACTATTTTTAGACAAAGACAATAATTGGCTAGGCCAGTATGGGGTATTTGCGGAGACACGAACCAAATTCCGATACAGTAACAACTAGACGTGTTTCGCTGTACTAGCTAGTGTTGCCGTTATGACCCAAGAACTTCATGGTAGGCACCAGGAAGAGGATGAGATGAGTGAATTTATCTGAACAAAGGCTCAGCTCCACCAGAAATTATACCTAACAGGAATCGTAAATGAAATAATTTTCCCCCTGTTCGAATTATGTAATACTGATAAAAACACTCATTTTTAAGGGAGCAGGATCCAGTAGATATCAAGAAAAAAATTAGATGTGCTAACTGTAATGTGACCAAAACTTGACAGCTACTGAACACAGAGAAAGAGATTCAAATAAACGTGCCAGTCACACAACCTAGCAGAATCTGAACACTTTCTGGCTGAGTTGAAATAAACATTTATACATTCTGACAGCCAACATGATGTTTGAAATTTTAAGACTAACGAAACAACTTAGCAGGAGGGAACTACAGCCCATTCAGGATACAAATGCACAAGGATTAAATAACAGTGCAACAAAATCAATGCTGTGGGAATGAATGACTGTGACTTTAAATTAAGACGAATCATCCTGTTACTTTCAGAACATTCTAGAAGCGTCCAGGAGTAATTATACGTAATAAAAACCATACACAACCCCAAAAAAACCCAAACACGTGTCAAAACAATTTGTAACGATACATAATACCCTACATAACAATTTAGAAAATGAATACCCACAAATGCTGTCCTAAATACTGTAAATAAAAAATAGCTAAATCCTGCAATGCTACATGTTTTGTATGGGTGCTGTGTTGTAATTTCATCTGCTTTCAATGTGTCAGTACAGTATAGTACCTAATCAAAAAATAAATGTTAATTGTGACCTGACATTTACTTTTTGTATAGTGAAGACTTATCTTTTATAACTTGCACTGATATTTGTATATAAACAAGTGACAGAAATATACAAATTGATTGAACGGAAACAATAACAAGATAACAAGAGCTTAAAATATTTCCACACTATCAATACAGTAATTACTAATCTATGCCTTCTTTCTAGTATTTAGAAAAAGGTATGTAGCATCATACTCTTGTGTTTCAAAACATTTATCACACATGAAAGTATTAAGAAATCTTGAATAATTCTTTGTGCAAGTTATTGTAAAGCATTATAAATATTAAATTACAGAAAATTCTAATTAATTTTTTTCTGTTGCAGTTGTTCCCAGAAGGAAGATATTGTACTGTCAGATTCTGATGACTTTTCTTAATTTGTTCGTTGGTGTTGAATGTTCACTTATGAAATGAATGCATTCGAGCGTCGTAGTACCTGTAAGAAATATATGTACTGTACATACCTACAACATTCAAATCACTTGTAAAAATACTGTATGAAATATTTATGCTGAGTCTGATTCTATGTTTGTATTTTTATATTATTTATAAGTTTGTATGTAATTTATGAATTGTGCAGAATGTTACTTGTTGTGTACACAGGTATGATTAAAGAGCTGGCAAGCTGCTGTTTTGTTTTGGACTTATTTTTTCCAATATGTAGGGGGCAGAGTTTACTTTTTTGAGTTTGAAGTCAGAGCTTGAAATCTGTAACTTCCTAAGCTTGATGTTGAGTTTTGTTATACTAAATATTTACATCTGCTACTGACTTCTGGTTACTGAAAAACATGGATATACTGTACACTGAATTATTGTTTTTTCCTTTGCTGCGTAGCTCCTGGCAATTAAAAAAGTAATATTCTAAGATGTTTCTACAGTAAATATTTAATTTTGAGATTTACGAGAATTACAAGATTGATTTTACACCATAGCCTCAATTTCTAAGCACTACAGTTGTGATTTAGATCATTGCAACCTTAACTTAGCATGCTTTAATCAGAAGTGAGAGGCGTTTTAACTACGTAGGTTTTAGGGTTATTATTGTAATGTTTGTACGTAGTATTACATTGTATAATTATTTCTGATTTCAACTTTCTGCAGTTTTCTGTTATTTGTGACATTGAGCCTCTTATTTGGCACAGATTGAAAAGTTTTTACAATTGGTGGTAAATTATTCAGATGGACATTGTTTTTAACAAGGCAAAAAAATGTACGGTTCTGAAATTAAAGTCGAAGATTGAAAATTTTTATTTTTTCTTGAAAATTTCGAAGCTTTGAATGCTTCTTGTCATATACAAATTAATAAGTTGAGAACATTTTCCATGTAAATACTCATCATGTGCTTTAATGATTTTTGATGAGGTGGAGTCAGTAATTTTTTATGTAACTATCCTTTGATTACAGTATTCATGTGAAGCACTCACCACATTTTCCCCCATGAAATGATTATATGTATGAGTTTCTTTCCTATTGTTTGTACATACAGTTTACTGGCAAGCCAAGCTGTGTACTGCTAGCATGATATTGTGTATATATGGCAGGATAACCATGGATATAAATGTGTAATTCATGGTAGATGATGTCAATTTAAGGAATAATGGCTGGTCTTACAATGTATGTATTGCGGCGACCCTGGGTGCCCTACCAGGCGGGACCAAATTCAATTCCCACTATGGTGTGTGATACTACAACAGTGAAATATATTTTTGGAGAGGAGGCAACCACAATGGGATGCAATATAACAATATAAACAGTCTTATGTCCTTTGTGTACCTATGAGTATCTCTAATGCACATTTCAGTTTAAAGCATATGTACTGCCTAGCTAACTAGTGAGGGAAGAACGAACTGGTCAATACAACACAATGCATGGACCAGATGAAATTGGTTTTTGATAAGATGTTATGATGTTTAAATGTATGCTTAAAGTAGGTAATTAACAGTCGTCAGCTGATGTGGACCACGTTGTTAGTAATGTGAAGTGTTCAGCCACTTCCCCATCTTGGTTAAATCTTTAAAAGGTGTTTTTATTTTTTTATTTAAATTTATATTATGTAAATATTTCTTAACAGGCTATATGCCATTTTCAGGGTGAGTTTGTCAGGTGTCCGGTGTGATGCAACAGAATTCAATAACCTAGTAATTGGGGACATGTTAATTTAAATTCATCTT